>JAQIVE010000573.1:0-35051 GCA_034698285.1 Sminthurinus bimaculatus
GATATTACGAGAATGTGCTACTTCTTTGCATATAAACTGTTTATCGTTATCGACCATGTTCTCTGATGTGCAAACAAGGAAAATAAACTCGTGTTAATATTATTATTATATTGTATAAAAAAATATATCAATGAATACACGGATAATGAATTAATGAATTATGCCAACAATAATTTACGAGACATAAGTATCTAAGTAAGATATGTATATTATACAATACAATACAACACATACGTTGCATACACAGTGGTAGGACCTAAAAATAACAATAGTAATGATTTTATTATTGTTATTATTATTCTTGTTGATAAGTACACTTATTAATTTATCAGTTGTAAAAAGCAGATTTTAATAAGCTGTACAAAATTATCAAAAGAGAGAAAAAAAACTATATTCCATATTCCAAACAGTCTTTATATAAATACAAAACATAAACTAGAAATTAACTTAACGTTTAGTAATTCATACATAATATACGATACGTAATGCGAAGAAATATATAGTGGGATAGTTATAAAGAAAGAAAACGAACGAGAGAAAAAACAATATGATGATAAATACTTACTAAATATGTATAGGCAGGATCTAGAGAGTACATTTTATGAATTACTTTTTATCCAAGACACAAGGAATTGAAAGATAATGATAATGATGACCGTCGAACAGACCGATAAATATATTTAAAATAAAATTAAAAATAAATAAGCAAGCATAATGTGTATTGAAATAAAGGATTTTAATACAAAGAAAAAAAACTGTTGAATGTTACTGAGTACATTTTACTGTTACATTTTTTCAAATCGTACATTAGTAAGTAGTAAGTAATTATGCAAAGCATTTTTATTGCTAAACTACAACAAGAACAACTACTACTAGGAAAATACGCAAATGAACCACAATGAACCCTTCTTCATATTATTATGTGTGGGGAAAAACATGGGATATAGTAATTTGTGAAAAGTAATTAAATTATTATGGTTATTGTTACGCGATGTTGGATAAAAGTTGTAACTAATCATGGTACATACTCTTAATTCTTAATAACTATAGATACTGTTGTACTTATCTATCACCATTCTAAAATGAAAACACAGCACTGCAGTGTTTTTATCCTATATAGATTCCTTTTACTCCAACTACCACGACACAATAATGATAATAATTCTGATTTTGCCATCAAGTCTAGATGCATATACATAAAAATAATATTATAGTGTTATTATACATACTGATGAGGCCTCTGCAAAACTAAAAAATACTATAAGTCACTAAATCGTTATCATTTTATATACGTGATAATGTGAGGAAGTTCCGAGAATGTATTGTATAGCTTTTTTTGATGAGTGGGATGTGATTGCGGACGAAAAAGTACGGTGAAGTATTTAGACATATATATTATGTAATTTAAAGTAATTAAAAATCACTGGAAAATTTATAAACTCTCCCTCTCCCACCAAATACATATTTAAATAGCATTTTAGGGAAAAATTCGTTAACGATGGAGTTCTGCGTGATTGTGATGTATGATGATGATGATGATATGTTGATGTAAACTATAATTTACTAATAATATGTATGCAATTATTATACATACACAGAATTTATTCCTATAGATGATAGAACGACCGTTAGCAAAGCTACAAATTTAATTACGTTATTACGTTTTGTGACATGAGTATACATACATGATAATAGTTATAATAAACACCGTACAGATTTCTTAAACTATTATTGCTACAAAACTACAAAACATTGCTATGTAGTTTGTCTTTGTTTGCATGTGCAAATATATCATTTTCTCCTTAGGTACTATAAATTATAAAACCGGAAAGAAAAACTGTCCCTTCATTCTTATTGCTCTACAGTGTAGAGTCTACACACATCATATTTATATGATGTGTAAAAAGTTTCACGATCTTACAATTAGTTTGGACCGGAGAAAGTCATAATAATAATATAATAGTTACTTACATACTTGAAAGTTTAATGTACATCTTGTAAGCAAGCCAATTGTATCTGAAATCTGAAATGTATTTTATAGTACACTTATAGATACATTTGGTGGAAAATCAATATAAATATCTAGGTAATAACATTACACATAATATTATTCTTTCTAATACATACCAACACACAAAGAAAGACAAGGTCTATAATATTATCTATTATATGTATTATGATGGATAAAACAATACAAATGGATAATAATAATATAATATAAACAATATTATGTTTACATAATATTTATAAAAAAATATATTTGCTATAATAGTGTTTGAAATTAATACGCAAACAAAAGAGAAAGCTTCTATAATATATTAAGTACGTATATCAAAAATATTACATGTACTACACAATGTATTATTATTATCATTATTAAAATTTTATTTTGATTTGATTTTTTGTTGAGTTTCCGTTTTTATGATATTATTATTTTTTACGGCATTATATTTGATCAAGTTTTGAGTTTTTAAAGATTGGTTTTATGATTTCTGTTTTTGGTGTTTTCATTTCCGCAGCTTATTGTTGTTTCATAGAGACATGGCAGTAAAATGCAGAACAGTTTTTATTTCGAGCAGCAGTCATTGCTTCACGTAGCCAGGGATTAGTATCAACATCACTAGATAATCTAAATTTTAAAATTAAAAAACATAAGTTAGCAAACAAATTAGAGTAATCTGAAAAATACACACATATTAAATTTCATTTTTAATACGTACACAACTGATTTGAAAACTGGCTTACCCTGCATATAGAAGTAAAATTGGCATTGGATCGGGTAGAGCTTCGATTTGCAAGAGATTTTGACAAAAGTACTTTTGCACACATTGTGAATTCTTCATAATTTCCTCGGGTGGAAGATACCTTTCCAAATCTTTTCGAACTTTCTCTGGTATTAAGGCCCCCTTAAATGCCATTGTGTCGAATAGAGACTCGGCGCCTTTGGATTTTGATTTTTGCTTTAAACTCTGGCCTTTCTTTTGATCATAATTGCTTTTGACTTTCCCCATGATGATTTTACGAGCATTTTCCATCCGTATAGGAAAAGGGTCAACCTTCTCTACATGAGATGCAACTGTCGTCATGCTATTATGCGTGTTATTAGAAATGTTTAAAGTACATTTTCTACAGCTTTCACCACCCGGATGGCCAACTTTCTCTTGTTCAACAACCATTCGTCGTGGTCGTCGTTCCATGGAGATTGGAAGATTCATATCAAATGAAGGAAAAGACCCATCACCATCCTGATCATGATCATCCTCTAGAGGGACGTTCGCCTCCCGACGTCGCCTTCGTCCTGTAGTTAATGGAAGAAGAGATGATGAAAGAGAGAAAGCAGTAGAAGCAGAAGCGGAAGTGCCCGCCCCGACTGCCGCTGCTGCAGCAAGTCCTGGACTCACCACAGTCGTAACAGTCGGGATTAAACTTAAACCTGCCAAAAGAAGCGCACCTTTATAGAAGAGGGAGCGATAGGAGGCTCGTGATCTGTCCGCCTCCCGATGTTGACTCCTCAACCGATTCCTCAGGTCTGAAACAGCCAGCTGAAGTCTTTGCTCCCTGATCAAGTCCGAAATTGCTCCAACTGCATCCCCCGTCAACACAGTTCCACCTCCTCGAAGACTGTGGAGTGGACTACCCGTCGTTAATATGGGCACGTTGCTATTGGCAACTCCACCAAAACCAGATGAAAATGGAGTCGCGGGAGCTGTACCGTAGTTGCCATAGTTTCCTCCTCCTCCTCCGCCTCTCAAATTTGATCCCACAACAACAGGAGCATTAAGCAGACTCAAAGTTCGAAGGTCAGCTCCCGATTGATGACTATTAGCAAATAAAGAGTGTGAATTTAGATGGGAATTTAGACCTCTAAAATTGCCACCATTTAAATTTCCATTTAATAGTTCCGAGAGGAGATGACCATTCGAGTTTGATTGGTGAAAGTTCCGTTGGGCATTTTGTCCTTGTAAAAATGCCAATAGTTCAATATCGGAGAAATCTGGGAGTCCTCCACGACCTGGACCTGGACTCAGTTGCAGCAGTTGCTCATTTAAAATATTTCTTTGATTTTGACTTAGTAAATTATTGATGTTTCGATTTGGAGCTGCTGGCGGTTCCACGGCAGAAGATGAAGAAGAAGAAGAGGAACCAGAAGAAAAACTACCCCCTCCATAACCCCCCTGAGGAGTATCATTTGGGGAAGGAGGACTATTTCCAAAATTTTGCTGTAGAGATCCTCCCAGTGTCTGCGTTATCTTGGGCACCGTGACAAACCGAGTTTCGGTCGTTGTTATGGGAATCGTCTCCAAGGTGATGGACGTTTGAGCTGACTGAGTTTGGGATGGATTGTCATTAATTGGCGGAGGGGGAGCGGGTGTTGAGGGTGGAGGTGGAGGAGCCGGGGGTCCATAACTGTTGCTTGGTGGGGGCAACGGAGGAGGGGGACCATAAGTATTGCTTAATGGAGGAACTTGACCATAGCTCGTAGATGGGGGCGGAGGGGGCTGCTGACTACTTGAAGGCTCTCTCTGGATTGTGAACAGAGTTCTGGATCGAAACTTTTCATCAGCATCAAGATGGTCATCATAGTCATCATTGTTACGATTGTTGTTGTTGTTGTCATAATCTATGCTCAATAGATCAAAATTTTTCTCCCTTCTCGCCGACTTTCCTCCCTGGATAATTGGCACAATTTGCTGATTATTATTGGGTGATTGATTGTTTGGATAGAATTCCTGCTGTCCGTTGGAGTTTGAATTTGAGTTGGACGAAGAGGAAGAAGAAGATGATGATGATGACGATGAATAACCTCCAGCTTGCCCTTGTGACCCAGTTGAGCTTGAATATCCTCCTTGAGGTTGTTCAGCTTTTGACGCTGGATATCCTCCAGCATTATTTTTTGGTGGAGGTAAATAAGTATTTCCATACGGCGGGTTTCTGTTTCTCATGGGCGGTTTGTAGTAGCCTCCTCTGGGTGGGGGAGGAGATAAAGGTCCAGCAGGTTTTCCATAAACAGTTGATGGAGCAGGAGGATTTTTCACTTTATCATCATTATTACTGTTAATATGATAATGATAGTGGATTTCATTTTTTGCGGGAGCAGCTGTCGTTGTACTGGGAACGCCGTATGAATTCCGAATCGGTGGTGCTGGCGGTCCAATAACTTCATTGTTGGAGGCTGGAGAAGAAGACGGAGTTTGTTGAGGACTTTGCGGATTGGCATAAATAATGACGGTGGACCCTCCAGAAGAGGCAGCCGCTCCAACTGTTGGCTTTTTATAGTGAGTCTGTTGGTGTTCTGCTGGAGCTGGAGTTGGACTTGAAGGCACTCGAACAGCTGTTGTAACAACTTTGTAGTTTGTATTGTGTTGTGGAGGTCCATAGGGCTGGCGAACGAAAATTTGTCGCGGAGGCGGTTGATACTGATAAAAGGTTGATGAAGTAGGAGGTGAGGCAGGGCCCGAGGAATATCCGCCACGAAGTTTTAGCTCGGTGGGTGGCGTCAAACGCTGGATCTCAGGGTTGTCATCTTGTGTCAGGCTCTTGATGATGGGTGGAAGGACATTGGCGTTGAAAAATGAGAGGCTAAAATCAGAATTGGGCTTTTGAGGTTCATTCTCAAAGGCACCACTAAGACTGGCATCAAATCGCTTGTGTTTTACGCCCAGGGGACTTCGTTGGTTCCTTGGATTTGGGTTTATGTTCCCTTGGTCATGATTTGAGGAGGATTCACTTGCTGTTGTTGTTGTTGTTGTGTCAGTCATCGCTCCTTGATTTGGAAGCAGGTCGAATAAGGACGAAGGCGATGGTGAGACTGGTGATAATTGTTTATCGGCTATTTTTTTTATGGTTGACCTTTGTCCAGCATAATTTTCTCTGGTATTTGTACTTGATACAGTTGACGAGTTAAACCGTGAAGGATTTCTAACTTTGATTCGAACTCTTTTCCCATTATGCAGAGAGTTTTTAGTCAAAATTGGTATATTATCTTGGTCAATCACGAGTGCACCGTTGAAAGGAAGAGAATCGAAAAGAGATGGTGAGCTTGCACTTGGAGTCACTGGCACTGGAGTTTTTGAGACACTTTCTCCATTTGACTGTACTTTCTCCGGTTCTCCATTCACAAAAATTTGAAACTGAGCGAGGTTTGAAAAAATTAGGAGAGTGAGAAACACTTTCAAGGCACATTTTCTGCTCCGAATTTTGCCATTTGTGTGGGCACTTGAAACAGGCAGCATTTTTAAGGCTTCCCAAAAAGGGATAGAGAAGGAATTGAAGTATGATATATTTATGTATTCATTGCAGAGCAACAAATTAGTGGTGAACACTTTTAGTACGATTTTTTATATCGAACTTAATATTGAATTAATACACATGGCTCACACACAAGTTGTCAAACTTATGTTTCAGTTCCAGCTTAGTTCGTTTATCACATAAAAATAAAGTGTAGAAGAAAATAATTGTGGTATGAAAAATAAAGGACGGAGGCCCAAATACAAAAAACGGGAGAGAGGATAAGCAAAAAAGTAAAACGTTACTCGCAAAACATAAAAAGAGAAATGAAATCAATTCAACAGTCGTATAGCCAATATCAAGCAACAGTCGCATTTTTTGTTTGTTTATTGGAGTTGGACCCACTGACTCACTTTAATTTAATCTTTGTCGGATAATAGGGGAAACCTGTTTAGTTTTCTCCCCTTTAATTCATACATTGTCTATAATAACTTCATCCCATCAATGTAAGGTATACACATAAGTCAAGTCAAGAATGTGTCCTTTAAAACTGTCATTATTCATTGATAACAAATGAAAACAATAACTTTTCCATCTTGTTTCACATCATCCCATGATAATAATAATGTGCAATTGAAACGAAAATAAGCTTCAAAAAAGATGGAAAAAAAGGAATGTCTTTGCGTCCAAATTCACCAAATTAATTTTTGATGAAAACTAAAAAGGTGTAAAATTTAAGAAAGAGTCTGATGAAAATACTTAACATGAACATGATCGATGCTGCTGTTATGATGATTTTGACAAGATTTATGATTATTTTGCAATAACTTTGTGGAAAACTTTATGAGAAGTAGATACTTGTCCATCATGCTGAAATATTTTGCAACTAAAATTGGTCATAAAAGGAAAACAAATCAATAAATTAAATGAGTCATCATCACATGTCATTACGATTAGTTCCTTCGAAATTCGTAAGTTAGAAAAAGAAATCACACATTTTATCTTTGGCTCATAACTTTCACGTAAGTTGTAAGTACTGATATTGTTGCTAATTGCAAGGATGAGCTTGTTGAAGCTTTCCCATATTATACACCTGCCTGTGATAAGTAAGTACCTAGCCAGACATTATCTCAGTACCTATAATATGTATCCGACGAGAGGCGAGACAATCGATAGACAATTTTATTAGCCCAATGGAAGTAGCAAACCACCTTCTTCATTGTTTGTAATATATATATGTAATTCATTACAAGACGAAGACGAGAGTTAAGTATGAATTTCACAATTTAATTTGTCAAAGTGCCATGTCCTAAATAAGCATAAGCGTCTCGTCAGATTTGTGAAACAGAAAAAATTCCCATTATCGGGAGAACATTGAGAATCCATTAAAGAAAGAGATTAATCCCTTACGTGAAAACGAGTTGAGGTATATAAAATATAAAAGATGGACGGCGAGAAGTATAGAAGTAGACGACGGATTATATGTAGGCTGCAGTCTCATATCGTTCACGAAGAGTGAAGAGTAGACACCAATGATATAAATGAGCAATATGATACACACACACGTAATGTGAGCAAATATGTAACATTATGATACATTATAATGATTTTTTACGATCAACAGCATCAGAGTACGTAGAGCATACTATTAAACATGAATAAAGTAATGTGGGATTAAAATATACATTACGTACATTACTAGCCTTTTAAATTAAACTTGTATTTGTATGAAAGTACTTATTGGTAAACACAAAAAATTGAATACTTACTTGCTGTGAGTTTCTTGAAATGCAAATTTATTTCTGCATGAGACGTTCGTCTTCTTTTTTTTCACTCGAGTTGACATGAGTCAAGATTAATAACATAATAACATTTCCTGTGTGTGTAAAATAGGTACAAAGTATAATATTTAATATTACATTTGCTTGCAAAAATTACACACTAGTATATTACCATATTGTACCAAATCAAATATTGAAGATTTGTTGTTGAGTTTCATTTTAACCCACTGAACAACTGTAAAATAGAGAACAATAATAAGCGTGCGCTTAAGAATTATAATTACCACTTATTACTATTAGTATATTATAATGACTGTTGCTATGCTGAAAATTCTCGTCAATGTTCTATTGCAGGGCCAGAGATAAAGTTGGTAGTAAATTAAGTTAACACGTATATTATTGTTTCGATAATACAGCCTTAAAAGTTATTTCTCATACCACATAATATCAGCCACAATGTTTTGTTTTGATCATCAGATTCAAAATATATTTTTATATAGAAGGTATAAAATTCTATCGGAATGCCACGTATTACTACACAATATAATAATACGCGCACAGAAAATACACCGAAAGAGATGATAATGTATTCAACTAGATTAGATTCCACACTTTTCCCCTCCAGGTAAATATGATGTACGATGTATGTGTATCCAAAGCACATGTTGATAATAGTTTTAATCCATTTGATTAAGAACGGCTTGATTCATGGGATTCTCTGGAGATTTTTTCCATTCAGTAAAAATTATTTGCTTAAGTTGGGTAAGACGTAAGGATGGATTCTCGGCTTTGACTTGAGGTAATCGAGCTTCTTCAAAAGCAGCATAAGCAGCCTTCATCCTCCTTTCTGGGTGTTTGTCAACTGCTGGGGAGTCATCCGAGACTGATAGCATCTTCAAAGCCTCATCGACTGTACGTGCCTCCTCTTCCGGAGCTATCAAACGATTCAAGTTTTCTTCAATCACTGGTGGTTTCGGGGTTTTGGGGGCACTTGTTGTACTGGCAGCTTTTCTTGCAGCGGCTTCACGTTTTTCTCTCTCCGCCTTTAGAGGTTAAAAATAGTACAAAAAACATGATAATCCATCATACATAATATGTATGAATAATGAATAATAATTGAGACAAAACAGAATGAAAAGAAATAGATTATGGGGGGAAATGGAGAATAAGAACTGTTCGAATACAGTATACATAAGAAGAAAATCGCTTAAAAGCTCTACATACCGCAATTTGGGCTTGCGTTATTTTAGCTGGAGCTTGTTTCGATGCGATTTCAACAACCTCCTCGTCAGCTAGTAATTTGTTGGTCTTCTTCCGTTCTAAAGCCTCCAGTCGCTTTTTCTCTTTATCGTCCTATTCAAAATAGATACAAAACATTCAGTACAATGTGTGCAGTGTGGAATTATTGTATCATACATATTTACAAATGATGTGTAGATTGAATGTAAAGTTGTGTGTAATGCCAATTTAATGGTTCATACTTTTCTATTTTGCTTCTTTGCTAAAGATTTATCATCATCAGCCCATAGTGCATCTTCGGCTGCCTTTTGTTTCCGTTCCTGTTCAGACTTTAACACTGCACTTTTCCGAGCTTTAGCTTCCACTGCCTAGAAGAGATAGAGACAAAAGTCATGTTACATATAATTTCATTATATTCTTTGGAACTATTCAAATTTATTGGTTATTAAGTTATTAAGTACGACCATCAATGAAAATACGCAAGAGTTAATTTAGTTGTACCTTTGAATTTTGTCCCCAACTACTGTTTTTTGGCATTTTTATTCTATAATGGAAAGGAAATAGAAACCGTATTATATCTAAATGTATGAGACTTTTTACAAATTAATCCTGTAGTTTTCAAACTTCTGGAAGACATACGATTTAATGATCGTGTGCACTTAAAGTTAAATACAAAATCTTTGAACGTCTTTTTTCTGAACTTAAATTACACCTGTCAAATGTCAAAGTTAAATATGAGAGAATGAAATGGACAAACAGGTTAAATACGAATAAACACACTTACAATGTAACACTATGTACAATTATACTTAATTATAACTATCACAAAAATGTCTTTAGCTATATATCTAAAGAGTTTTTAAAAGTTTAAAAATATTAAAATTCCAAAAAAGACTTTTTTTTGGAGCACGATTTTTTGGCCTGATGACTTTTTCAAAGAAAGGGCGAAATGAGATATTGAGAGAATCGGCCGCGAAGCGAATGACTTTAAATAAATCACACACAATGTCTTCTCCGGCATCGTCCTCCAAACAAAATAAAATTGAGGAAGAAGTTGAGGATCCTGTAGAGTTAATGTTGAAGAAAACTGGTTGTCTAGAGAAGCACTACATGGTTCAGGTAATTATCCATTAAAAATTCATTACTTTTGTTGTCCATTTAACAATGGAGAACCATTATTTTCATTGTGTTTTTCATGCTCTGTGCTCTGCACATTGCACATGTTTTTCAAAGTTCAACTTTTTATGAGCTGTGTAGTGTGTAGTTTGGATTGAAATCGGTTGTTCATGTTTTGGATCTTGTTATCTTTTTAATAGGAGTGTATTGCAGAGACAAAAGACTGGAGAAAGTGTCAAAACGTCGTTTCAGAATTCCGTGACTGTATTGAAGAACACAAAAAGAGGCAGAGCAAACTTGCCCAATAACAGAGATCTCTTTCATCGACAAAATCGTCATTTTAATATTACTATAATAGTTTAGTAGTCTGTGTAAGTATGTGTAGTTGAAAAGCAACAGTTCATATACGGTGGCCAAGTTACTGCTATACATGGAAACTCGGGCTGTGTTGTATCATTTAAGTAGTTACCATTTTAGTTCCCCCGTTTTTGTTTATTATTATTACAACCTAATTACCACTGGTGCTTCCACAAGTCCTATTGTTGGAACGAATATTTAATAATGGAGTTCGACTGGGCGCATATAATCAACGTGACAGTTATATTTGGAATTGGTGTCGTCACTGGTGTTTTTTCCCGTAGATTCATGGGGGCTAATAAGAGTACCCTGATGGACAATGTTAGTAAAACAGCTAAATATGCTGCTATAAGAGCGGCGAACCCAGGCCGACCTCACAAATTGGTCTTGGTAGTTAGAAATGATTTGGGAATGAATAAGGGGAAAGTTGCGGCCCAGTGTGCACATGCAGCTGTAATATGTTATAAAAATGCTGTAGTTCAAGATCCAAAAAATTTAGATATATGGGAAGCTACAGGATGTGCTAAAATATGTTTAAAACTTAATACGCCAGAAGAAGGAACACTCCAGTCTCTCCAAAAGCAAGCCAAGGAACTTAAACTTGTTACTGGTTTAGTATGTGATGCGGGACACACTCAAGTAATTTTTAAAATACAAGACTATGATTTGCAATTTAATTTAAAATGTTATAATTGACCAAGAATGACTGGTAGCTAGTGTGTCGTATTATTCGAAATAATGTCCCAATGTATAGCCTTGTTTGGTTATTTTGTGTATTTTGTTAAAGGTTGCTCCTGGTACATTTACTGTTTTGGGAATCGGGCCTGCTCCTGTTGATGAAATCAATAAGATTACTGGGAAACTTAAGCTTCTATAACTCTGTGGACTTGTTTAGTATGTTACAAAATCTTTATATAATATATACATTTATGACACACCTAAAGAAACCTTACTTGAACTTGTATGAATATAAATAACTTATACTATTAACAATTAAACAGTGTGTCAATTAAAACCATGAGTTGACTCAAAAAATTATTTCCCCATGTAAATATTATGCAGTCATGAAGCATTACACTGTAATTGCCCTTGTCAGAGTGTATACTTATAGTAGTATGAACCAAATTGGCAATATTATGGTATGGTAACGGAGTAATCAATGAAATTTTTCATAGAAAAGAATTCGATTTGCTCATTTTCTTGATATTTATTAGTTTTGCGTTGATGAGAATTGAATCACATAATATAACAACATATTATAATATATGTTTCTGCGCTCGAATATAATATAGGAGACAAGACTTCTGGCCCGATCCTATAGGATCGGGAGCTAGATTTAATAATAAATAATTTTTGTGAGCAGAAATTCTTAGGGTGGACATTGTAATATTTTATGGAAATCAAAAATTAAAATAATCATGTGATATGCTTTGTTTTTTATTTCCATTTAATGTTTCAGTGTCAACCCCTAAAATATTTGATCACAAAAGTTACTTAATATTAAACCTAGCCCTTGATCCTATATGATCCGACCAAAATTTATTGTCTACTGCTATGTTTTTCTAAGTTTTTAATGTGTGCGTAAATTCAGCAAAAGCGACTTGAAAGAGGTAACTGACTGAGACAATATATACATCATTCGAAAGAAGGCATCACAAAAAAATGGCCCGGTATTAAGTAAATACAATTTTATTGTTGTCACAAAAATGTGGCGGAGAAATGTTTTACAATAAGTAAATAATGGCTACTATTTTTAATTTTAATGTCAATGCAAATAGTTAAATGACAACAGTGGTTGCTTGCGTCTGTATTATAATGTCTGTTTTATGCCCATTTAACAATGCACACAGACATGCATATAACACACAGACTCTAGACATTTGACATCATAATATTGTAATGAAATAATGGATCATGCAAGTACAAAGAATAATATGTGTTCTGCATATGCAGAAAGAGAGAAACAGAGATAACAGCGAACAGCAATCGGTCCATTGCATACAGCTTTGGCTTTGCGTGTGTAACGTGTCTCATGTCTCCCCGTGTATTTTATAAAAGAAAAGAAAGAGCGCACGAATTCAATGCATTTCTCCTTGAAATGTCGATTCCCACTTTTTCCCTTTTTACAAAACCCGGGTTTTCTCATGTCTAAAGGGACTTTTGTAAATTATGCCTCCATGAAGTGCTAGAAAATCTTCTGCTGAATTGATTGATGTATGTATCGGCACATTCGGTAACTTTTTACGACCTGGCCGAATTTTTACACACATTATCCCACTAGAACTATATGTTAGTAGATATTTTTTATAAGAAAAAAAAAGGATTTAATAGTTTGGCTTTTTAAGTTTCGGAATTTCTTGTTAGTGTACATGATAATTGATAATAATACTTAATTACTGCTTTAGGTACAATATAAATTCTTTTGAATTCCTATCGCTATTTTATTTTCACAAATCAGGAACGTATACGTAAATACATTATGTATACAAGAAATTTCTGTCAATATAATACATTCTGTCGATGTTGTTTTTAAATGTATGCATTATATCTATCGATAAATACATACTTTATTTTTCATTCTGAATGTCTGCGCAAATCACGTAAATACACATTTCTATTTGAGATAAAGGTCGCTTTGAGTTTTTAAAGGTATAATTATGAGGAATAGTTTTTTTTAAAAGAAAAATCAGTTGTATTAACGTTACAATAGATAAACATGCTTCTTTATCTTACATTTTGTAAAAGTCCGTTTTTTTCAATATACGGCTACCTTTCTAAGTTTTAGAGGGCCTGTACTGTCCGTTGGAGCGCTTACAATTAGTTTTCTTCGAATCAAAATTCATCATTCTGCAAGAAACGAAGTTGACGAGGCCTCCTAAAGCTCGTGAGCATAGCTTTTCAATATGTAACGTTACATTGTAGTATCAAAATACAATTATCTTATTACATGATGCATAACTTATGTATAATGCATAATGCATAGTCGCATAGTACATATTTGTAAGTAAAGTACATTGTATCAATATCATTTACACTATACTATATCAACGCATCATACTATTTAATGAAAATGTTTGGCAACGTAAAATCAAAACAACGTTTCATCACTATTACACACACCCTTTTTCAACTTTAGTTTAATATTTACTTATTACTAAATTTTTATGCTGCAGACACAGAAACCTATATAGTTTTGATTGTGGCGTTTTTTGTGTTTAATTGGCTGGTTAAACCTTATAACATCATAAAGTGTAAAGTAGAGCAAGTAGACAACTATTTACATTGATTTGGGATTAAAACTTTAGCACGATATAAAAGTATTATTTTATAAGACGGCTTTAAAACTCTATAATATTATGATGTATGATATATTATAGTATATCTAATAGAAAATGGAAATTATACTAAAAACAAATCTCAGTGCCTTGATTTATCGATTTGTCAACAACACATAATTGTTTGATATAATCAGCGGACATAAGTAAGTCCTATTTTACTATTGAATTCCTATACGCGACATTATTGAAAATAAAATGTACTGATGAAATTATACAACAGCAAATTGAAGTTAGTGTACGCAGTTAATACCGTATACATTCTAATAAAAAAACATTCTACTCCATTATTAAAACGAGGTTTTTCAGTAAGTTCCATACTGTTCAAGTAAGTTTAAGTGGGTATGTAGATGTTTAAAAATACCGACATTTTAATCCACCTTTACTGACATTGTTTCAATTTGTTCTTTTGGTATAAAAAAAATTGTAGCACCTATTTCTAAACATTTTTACAATGATATAATATTATACGAAAGGTTCGATTCTCGTATATTCTTATGCATAGCATATCTTCATGCATTCTTTAGATACTAACTTAAACAACAAAACGTTTCAACAACAAAAAGTAAAAATAAAGTACGAGTAGTTTAACACGTAAAAAGCACACGTTAGTATAATATTACAACACAGGACAAAAGAGTAGATAATATCATTAAATGGGTGCATCGATCATATAGTTTAATACATCTAATATCTTAAACAAACGTTTGTGAACTAGTGTCATTGCTAAAGTTATAGCAAATTTCTCAATCACTGTAATAACACATAATAACAGCCTTTTTTGAAAAAATATGCATTAGAATTGGATAAAGAATAACATAACATAAATAGTGTTGTAAAAAAATCCTTTTCGCTGTCATAAGTGTTCGGAGTTTACAGTCTATAGCAGTAAAAAGGGACGCAACGTGTTGGTAGATTAGATCCTAATTTGGCAAATAAATACTGCATCAAAATTAATTACTGCTTCCATCTTATACATATAAAATATGTGAATTTAAAGCAAAATGATCCTGAACGTCTAATCACTTGCAATCTATGAATGAATATATAAAAAGAAAGAGAATAAATTAACGGATAACGACAGTTCATAGTATTAATTAGTAATGACATTGAATAATGCACAATTTCCAGTTAAAAAATACTACACTAGTAGTCATCCACATCCGTATCCGTTCATATTTTCCATAAATTACACTATGACTATGACACAACACACAGTACTTACTTACGAAGGTAAATAAAAACCGAAATATGAATCAACAAAAAGACGTCATATAACTGTGTACATACATATTCTATACATAATAATACTCTACAAACTTTGCATATTATCATGCATATATAAGACATAAGATAGGCTATTTCGATTATTATAATTAATAGTTATATTAGTAATCTAATTCAGACATTTTTTGGAGGAGAAAGAGGAGGCTCAAGTTCAAGTAATGATTAAAGGTTCCTTATCATCAGGATACGAATGATTGTTTCCATTTCCTAAGTTGACAAGATTATTTGAGGAAGACACATCGTAATTGGCAGGAAACCAGTGATTAGAACGGCGAGCGTATGGGTTTACAACATGCGGAGCTTGATCGAATTCCTCCAATTCTGTATTTTATATTGCACAAAATTCAAAAGCAAAGAAAAGTGAATTAGTGACAATAATTGGAACAAATGAAGAATGGAAAATAAAATATTTAGGAATTTTAACAAATTTTACCATCAGTTAAGGACGTATCTAGGGAAGTTTTTAGGAGGAAATATTGCTGAGAACGAGTCGGCCATAGTAAGTGTGTCATAATCAGCTGAAACACAAAACGTAATACATGTATGCATTGAAGTCAAAATTAAAACTATACATAGCCATGGTTTTATATAAACTTGGGGTTTTTAGTTGCATTCAAGTCACTACAAATGTTTGATAATATAGGCTAAGAAAAGGAAAACGCGGATATCTTACGAATGCTAGGCAGTCAGCGGAATACGTAATTCCTGTAATTTCAAAATAGAGACAACAGAAATTAAAAGGTCAATTTCGTTCAAATTAAAGTTTTAGTGCGGATATGCGATAGTAGAAGTAATAGCTTCATACAATAATATAATATATTATTATCATGTGTACACATCACTGACCAAGTAATAATTTTGAGCGCCATAAGGGAGAAACTTGTAAGGCTATGAGAGCCACAATGGGTAAATAAATGAACCAAACAAGGGCCGCGGCACCAAAGTGTAGAAAGAAGTTCAATTTGTGAGGTTGATGTTCGTGATTCATTGTATCCTTTAGTTCGTACACGAACCACATCATAATGATTGTCCGAAGAATAAGAATGAGCCATCCAGGCCAAGTCTGATATTCGTCAATGTCTTCAATAACGTCAACTTCAGTCTGAAAATAAAGTGAATAAATATAAACATAAGTGTGTATAGTATAAAATGTGTCACAATATGACACAACAGAAATCATCATTTAACATACTTAACTTGACTGCTTTTTTATTCGTTCTGTAGCATGGCTACCTTTTGCTACTATTGCAATTATCCATACATTTGCCTAATAATATACTATACACCAATACCAAAGAACCATAGACCCATTTTCTTTTTTTACATCAAAGCACATCATCATCATATTAATAAATATGATGATGTCCTCTTTAAAAAAGGTTACGTGCAAGGATATGTTTCCTATTTCCATTACTATAAGAGAAAATATAGCATACACTTATCTTTTGTCCTTCCTATGCATCAATTTCGTGGATCCAGGTACATATACGCATTTATTGATCGGACTAATTGAGTCCGTGCATAGTGTACATTATGACGTACTAACGATTACACGTCTTATAAATGGATATATGTTATTTATTTATGCAAACAGTTTTCCAGAAACATGAACATAATGTACCAAGAAGAAACAACATGCAATGTATTAGAAACTGCAGAATGACAAAACAAAACTATCATTGAATAACCTTCCGACATTTCTCCCGGGCGTTAACGTTAAAGGAAGGAATATATTACTATTGTATTGTGTATAATAAGTAATAAATGTATAAGACTAATGCACTGATCTGGACTCGAATAGTCTACCGATATACATAGTGGTAGTATTCTCTTTATACACCGATACTCTGCAAAATAAATATGTATTCTTGTATAGTCTATGCTCATTTTTGGCGAATCGCTCATGTGACTATGCAGAACATTATGTTGCAGCTTTCCTACATTTTTGTGAACTTTCACAAGGGAACTGAAACTGCTTTGATGCTGGAAGCTATATTATTATGTTGTTCGTTTATCCTAATCTGAGTATACTGATTATTCATTATACAGTATTTGAGGCATAGGAATGGCTTACCTGGTTCCAGACGTAAAGCAGTATATGTACGACGCCATAAAGAACCCAGATGCTGAAGATGAACGGTTTACTCTGTAAATCATCTGCAATTTACATACGTAAAATGGAATCAAGCTCATTAAAATTAAATAAATACATGCAGTAGTTTTCATACTTTTATATTAAATGTGTAGTGTGTTCATATTTCTATTGACTTGAACTTACTTCGAGTAATTGCCCATCCCTTCGCCAAAACGAGAAGTATTAGCATAAAAATTGCCTGTAAAATCAAATGTGCATACTGCTATTAAATATCATTCGAAATCACAAATACAGAGTTTTTCACTTTTTCCTAGTCTGGACTGGCTTACAAACAATTTGATCTGAAATTCAAATAACTTACCCTTGCGAGTATGTCAAGAATATCTCCAAAGATTGAGAGTGACGGTTTGCCAACACCATCAAGACAAAAAGTTCTGAAAAACATTTAAAAGTAATCATCATTTGACTGTATACGTTATGTCTATTTGAGACTATTTGAGAGGACGAGTTTTCTTTTCATTTGGAGTCAGTTCCACAAATGTATATTTCTCTCTGTCTCTCTATCTCTCTCTCTTTCCCTCAATGCTCTCTGTGTTTCTTCGTCCTATGAACGGCTTTCTTTTCTTCACGTACAAAAGACGTTTTCTCTGGAGGAACTAACATTCGTGATATTCCAGCCGCCAAAGCAACAACCAAACCAAGACATGGGAGGAAGATAAAGACAAGAGAGAAGAAAAAAGGCAGAAGACTACTTTCTCCCCTTAATTATGCGGTGGTACCGGTTTCCCCACTGGGCTTTTTGGTGCGGTCACCCATAATATGTTTACGAATTACTGTATATTTTATGTAAATATATACAGTAATTATACTATGTATTTTATTTTGTTTATTATGAATAATGGAAAAGTCATGTTTTATAATAAAAAGTACTTACAAATTGTGAATAACGTTGCTTAACACGGCTCCTAATTCTAATGCTACACTGCCGGTGAAAAGTCTATGGAACAAGGAATAGAAAAAGTAAATATCTAATTCAAGATCAAAGGGATTAAAAAATCTTCATTACTTCCATCACATGAAATCCTTTATATTTACTGTTGAATATTATAGAACATAATATAAGCTACACTGCATGTTGTGTACATACCTTGGTAAAATATGGCGCTGACGAAGTACTAAGTGGAGGAAAAAACATAAATCAAACATTAGAAATATTCTACGTCATACATGAACACATACAACATAACTATGCGAGTAAGAAGAATAAATAATATACATACATACCTGCATGGACTTGAAGTGGGACCAAAACCAAGTAACATACAAAGAAGACTAGATAGATCTCTACGGTATCCTTTATTATGTACAAAGGGCAAAAGAAGAAAACCAATCAATTTATAATTCACAAACAAAACTATAGACCCTGGATATCGTCGAAAGGAGAATAACGAGGCAATATAAGGAAGGATATGATAACATTGGAAAATTGAAGCGTTCTGCATTTTCTACATTTTCCCGTCATTTCAAGCAGATCAATACTTCTACAGTTAGTCCACATGGCACAAAACGTTACTATACTGAATACCATATCTTGTTTATCAATTTCAAACATACATATACGATGACAAGAACACACATCATATACATATAAGCACAACGGATTTATATCCAACTCCAATAAGAATGCATATTGAGTTGATAGAAGATGAATGCTAAAAAATGTATGTGTGTAAATACATTGGATATCTGGCGTTCTTACAAGATGATGAAATGAGAGAGAATTGAGAATCTAAATCTCACAAGTTCTCAATCCAACATTAGTCCGGGTTGGAGTACAGTCAAAAGAAAAAATAGGAGTAAAACGAGCGAAGAACGGAGAAAGAAACAGTGGAGTCGGAATCGGATAAAGATCATGATCATGAGTGAGGAAGCAAGTGGATGGGGAATGAATTACTTTCCTATTGTACTACATTACTGTATAAAACACACGTAAAATAGGGTGGAGAGAGGAAGAGAGAAAAGACCAAGAGTAAAAAGGCTATTTACGATGAGGAACTTAGATATGGAACAGGAGGAAGCGAAAACGATTATATTATTATTACTATATTGTATAACTTATAACTCTACTATACAGTTGTAGCATACACTGGAAAGTATGTATAGTGGAAGGAAGAAGAAATTGTTATCTAACATCTTGACTGCACTAAAGAAAAGGCAGTTTCTTACGTTACGCTACGCTTATGGAAGTATAGTGTATAGAGTATAGATAGATCGACATAGTAATATGATCTGCATCAAATAAAAAGTTTCTATTTTCTTTGCATTTCCATCAGTTCTATTATGAGTAATAATACATTAGTTCAAACACTAATTCCAGGGAATGTACTTTGTGCTTTTTCATACTTTTAGAAATTTTTGGTACAAATCAAAGATGAAAGGCTGCTTGTCAGCACGGAACGTAAATAGGTTGAACCTTTTGTGGACATGTTTTTTAAAAGGTAGGTGAAAGCGGGGAAATACTTCATTCATTATGGGTGCAATAGCTTAAAACGAAATGACGAAACGATGAATACTCTCGATAGTATAAAAAACTTTACTTATACCTACATACATACTACATACCATAACTACTGCACGAGTATGTATAATATATGCCAAATACATTTTTGGCATAGGCTAGGGATGTTTTTAGTAGGAACAACAAAATTAAAGGAAAATCGATATCATACTATGCATGCTATCTGCAACAGAAACTTACTTGGCGATCAAATGAAAATTGGTATTCCAAAGGATTTTGAGCTTTTGTGTATGGATTTCCGTTGACTAGCCAAATATCATACTGGATCTGAAACAGAATACGATCCATACAAGATAAAATTAGGAACAATGTATACAATATAATGTATATTGATACGGTATAAAATATAAACTACATGGATAGCTCCCACTAGAAATTTTCTTGTCTGCAATACTCGCACGAAATAAAAATCCCACGCACGTGGTGACGAGTAGAAAAATCTGAAAAAATTCATGTCACCTGCTGGGACATAAAGAATAATTGAAGGACTTCATCTCCTCTCATAACTATTGACTGCGAAATAAAATCGTTTCGGCAAATCAAATTTCTCATGATTTCATTCAAGAAAATGGCTTTAGAATATAAAACTTTTGAAAAATCTGAAATCTATAGTTATGTAAGGTGCTGGAACCTCTCAATGTTTTGTAGCACTCTATAGGTAGGTGACATGAATGTTTTAGACTAGTTCATTTGTCACAACAACAGACAGAACTTTAGACCAGCTAATTTCTAATGTAATTGCAGTTGTATAGGCAAGAATTATAATTATATATAATTATAATTATTGCTCTGACTATGAAAAACAATGATACTCACATTTGTATAATTACTACTATGACGCCATTCACAAGTCTTTGGATCACGGTAACACGCCACGAGACTGACATACCAAAATCTGTACAAGTTTATGTAGAGGAAAAAAGATTAATGGTTAAGAAAATAATGAAATAATTCCACATGATTCTAATCGATGATCATTTCAAGTGTAGAATAAATATTATCAGATTTCACTCACTTTGCTTGGGTTTTATCAGATATAGCATATGTAAATTGATGGTCTTTGACTACATCACTTTTAAAAATCTCAAAGTCCTCTAAACAAAGTCCATTTTTTAAACACGGAACTCTTCGGAGGAAGCTTTCTTTACCTTCTGGTAAACAGTTCTTGTCGTAGGTAACTTGAGATATAGCTTCAAACATTAATTTGCATGCTTTGTCTCTATCTGGTTCATTTCGATTTCTATAGAAATCTACAAAATAACTTCTATCGAGAACAACAAAAGTGCCGGCATAAGATGTTTCTCCAGCATACGGAGATGGTGTAGTCGTCGTTGTTGTTGTTGGCTTTTTTGTTGTAGTAGTTGTTGTTGTAGTGGAAGTTGATGTTGTAGAGGAGGTGGAAGTAGAAGATGCTGCTGTCGTAGATTTTGTTGTCGTTGAAGTAGTTGCCGAAATCGTCGTTGATGATGATGTGGAGAAGGAAGAGGATGCTCCTTTATTAGCACTACTTATAGTTTCATTTTTAGAGTTCTTTTTATCACTAACAATATTGTTTGTAGAACTTGAAGGAATAGACTTATCATTATTGCTTGAACTCGATACTTTTAATGATGTCCTGTCATTCGTTTTTGTTAAATTGGAAGTAGGATTATTCTGAGAGTTGTTTACAGCTTCCTTTTTACTACTACCACCACTATCACGACTAGTATTTTTGCTACTATTGGAAGAAGATGATGAAGAAGACGAAGAAGGTTTGCTTGTACTCAGAGAAGACGAGGAAGAGTTTTTATTCGTTTGATTAGAGGATGAATTTGGAGACAAATCTGCTTCTGCTGACCTCACTACTCGTTTTGTACTTGCATGAACTACTCGATCTGCAACAAAGAATGGATTGCTGATATTTCCAAAAATGAATCCTTGAGTTCCATTCTTGTTGAGCAATTCAGTTTTTTGGAAGCTAGAAACAAATAAAATAAGGATTAAAAAATAACGCGACACAATTAAGTATTCAAATACTACTTACGTATACATATTAGCGTGACTGATAAATTACATTGTGATAATCGTATTAATACTCACCCAAACTTGGAAAGAAACAAAAAGAATTCCTCAGTATCCCAAGTTCCTTGAAGATGAAGACCCTCACATGAGTGTCGCCCAATTTCAATCTCCATCAATGTGATGCCGATTCCAATTAAAATAATTGTCCATGATGGTATAACTCTCCTGCTTCTGAGACTCGACTTTGAAGCTTCCATTTTATTATGTTGCTTTAGGTTATGGAGATTTCGAGGAGTATCCTTTCCAATTGAATTGGTTTTAACAGTGGACTTAAAGTGATAGTTATTATGTTTAATATTGTTGATATTAATGAAATTCTTAAATTCTTAATTATGGTTTGCATTCTTCTACTGCTTTCGATGTCTATCTATTTATGTTCGCCTTTTTCTTCTAGTTTCACCTTTGCCTTGATCATTTTCATCAACAAATCTTACGAGCTGTATAAATTTTGAAGTCTTCATATTAATTAAACTTAAGTACCATGAGTATGAATTATAAACGAATTTGTACGGAAATTGGAAGTATTTATCGATCTTTAGATTCTAAAGCAGTTGAAGTGCTGCGAACTCCTTTATCGCTAATATATATGTATTTTGCGTATTTATGCTGGATCAACGATCAACGTGATCATAAACATAGCTAAATAAATTAAATACATATTTAATAAAACACTATTGGATTGATGGTGTTTGGTAAGCACATTTTTAGCTACACACAAGTAAAAGTATACATATTACTTCACATTGTTTACATATTTCATGTTTATTAAGCTTAAAGCGAATTCCAACTTCTGTTTAATGTTAATTATGTTAAAATGTATTTAAGTCACAACGAACTGTAGTTATGTATTTCGTGAACACAAACTAAATAGTGATGTAATATAAGTGTATCAAGTACTATATTTAAGGATGGTAGGATTATTTTTGTATTAAATTCTAAAGTTGACCGTCTTGCAAATGACGAATGGACTTCTTTAAAGGAAGTGCAATATTTAAATATTGGATTTTGATAGATTTATAAAGGATGGTTTTGTTTGTATACTTTTATTTCAATCTCGTTGATTTCTAAATTAGAAATAATTGCTCACCACTCACTATACCATAAGTAAAAGTAATTAACTATTGAAGCACTTCCTGTACGCAGCGTATCCTTATTGATGATAATTTTTGTTAAGTAACGATCAATAGTTATTGATTACAGTTTGGTACATATTCCAACTATACGATCTATATAATACTGCATACTGCACTATATGTTGGTGATTAACTTGGACATTGTGCAAAACTTTCACTAATCACTCACATGGTTAACGCAAGTACGTGAATACATGTACTTACTATATTTATATTATGATATATTTTCATGCGAGTATATACGCGAGTATACTTAAATATGTATATTTTTAACTTTCAAAAGGAGCACTAGAGCTTAATAAACAAATTAACTTGCTAACTTTGAACCTAAAGTAAACTATAGTCCTTGCTTTATATAACTTTTCGTCATTGTTGACTGCAGATTAGACTCTCTCGTAATCTAACTTCTGTTTTCTTACACTTTTTTATATAGTTTTCGTCCAATTCAAAGTTGCACTTCACGCTGCAAGTTGCAAGCGACGTTTAGATTGTCAACACACAAACACTCGTGGAAATGTTTCACTTTCTTATGTGTACGCAAAATGTAAAAGAGACGATGAGAATTTTTTGTAATCTCATTTAACGTTTAACCATTCGATCACATTTTTATCATGGTTGGATTATGATATGATTTTTGTGTTTTTATCAATTATCCGCTCTCATATTGATTTGTATGGAAAGTAATATATTATTATTATGTAAAGCCGTATTATAGGTTATCTCATTTATCTATAGAGGCTTTTATTGATGATATTTGATATTAGTTTTTAGTATTTGTATAGATTAGACGATTATTTCAATTTTGTATTCATTTTAGATACTTATTTCGGGGGAAATATAGCTGTAACTTGTAAAACTGTAATTTCCAGTATGTTTTCATTCAATTTTCAGTTGAAATATTCCAAATTGAAGATGAAACAGGTGACAAGGTCAAAAAGGATTCCGATTTCCGATGTAGGTATGATAAGCTTCTATATTATATCGTCTATATAAAACCAAATACAAATAAAACAAACACAGGTACAATATTATTATACTTACTTATAATGTTCAAAAATTAATTCTTTGAATGTAATGTACCGTTTTACATCAATATCAATACCTAATACCTAATATCAAAGCATAACCAGGTCTATATGGTTTCTAGTCTGCAAGCATGGCAATGTGTGTTATACCTATGCATTAATTTTGGTATTGATATTGGTATCGATTGTTCATTAGTTTTGACTTGTTACATATACTGTTTGAATGATAGGTTTGTAATGCAAACTACAATCATAATCGTATGATAATATATTGCACACACATAAAATTTTATAAGTACGTTTTATGCCAAATTTTTGATGCATGACTGTTTAAGGCTTAGTCAGAGTTGAGAAGTTACACAGTGTAACTGATACTACACATCTTTATACATTATACACAGTAATGTGCATGTATATAATATGTGTATCAATATATTTGGGAATTAACGGTATGGAATTAGATACATCATAACATGCATATATGTAGCTCAGTTATTTACTTTGGTATAACTGACTGACGTTAATAGCTATACAGGTAAATGTAAGGATATTAAGTATATAATGGTGTATTTACTGCCTAACACTTTGAAAAGTTCTCATTGTACCTTATCTTTGTGCACATTGTAAAAGCTAACAATTTGTCAGTGTAATATAATATAAGTAGGTAAATACACAGTACCCAGCAGTACATACACTGTAACAAGCAAATATACTGTGTGTGCCTTGTGTGTTTACTGATAATTGACTTCAAACTTGAACTGCTACGTAATTAAATCCAACCATAAAATATAATGTATAATGTACCACCTACAAGTATTTATATGTATGAATATGTATGTTTCTTTTTGTATTATTATGATTTATTATGAGAGTGACATGCCTTTGGCTCTGCTCTAATGCATTTTATCATTAGTGTATTTTTAAAACCTTTAAATGACAAGTATAATGTAACGCTGATAATTCAGGGAGTTCACCTTAAAAGGTGTGTGTTTTTTCCAGTCCCTTCTGCTTTCTACCAGGTTATCAATACAAATGCTGTTCATATTATGTACTATGTACATATACACACTGCATAATCATGAGTGATATTCCATTCTAAACATGGAGAATATAATGCAGTATTTTATCCAGTGAAGCTGTCCCATTCTAAAGTAAAATACCTTTCCAATATCAGCGTATCTATCCGTATCTATCCATATCCATACAATATGCATGCAATAATGTCGAAAAACACGCTCAACCTTGTAAATAGATTGTGTACACATTAGATTAATATTGTACAATAAAACAAATATAGAAAGAGAGAGAGAGAGAGAAAGAGACACACACACAAGGTGATAAGAAATTCACAAAGATAGAAACTGAATGTGACTAGAAAATGTAATGCAAATTACATCTACATTCTACATAATATGATATTGATTGATAAGTACATACATTTCCAATTCCGTGCTCAGTCTGTCGCGTCGTATTAAAATTCAGTAGCAGTATTATTATTATTATAATATTAGTATAGCACCATTCGACATCATAATAGTTATCATTACATTGTAATTTTGGAAAATGTGCTGCCTGTTGTTCTAATTGCAAGTGAAATACAAGTTGTGAAATTTGAACCGCTTGGGCTCCGTTGGAGTTTCGATTGATCAAGTAGCATAAAAAGCTGGAAATAATTAATTTTTTTCTTGGAACCTAACGACTAACGATTCATTTTCCCCATCGCCTGTTCTTTTGTTTTTGTTATTATTGCTCTTACACAATTTAGCACTACAAACCGTTTTCATAATAGTTTTTGAAGGAAAATAGTTGGCAAATTGGAAGGGAGCAGGAAAAGGAAATGTGAATGATTGTATTTTATGTACGAACGACGTGTTTATAACTTTTAACCCAGACAAAACGGAAACATTTGTACAACATTATCTAAATAAAACTAAGAACTCTAACGAAATAACAATTGGAATTTAAAGTACAAATTAAACGCAAAAGTATCTTTAAATACCAAAGTAATCAGTAATATCTATGTCCCATCATTTTTTCTACATTCTTTAGTTATTTAATACTCCTATAAAATAACAACTGTGTAGGCAGCAGTAAATTACTAATTTTTTAAAGAGAAAAATAATGTATTCCCCGGCCAAGTTATGGGCTACCCATAGTGTAAATTTGACGACTCATCTTCAGAAATCGACTCGGATTACAAGTTCAAGTAATGTTGCTCAAATCCGACTTCATTCCAAGGTTAGTTATTTTATTTCCATAATATAATAGTGCCTATCAAGTAATTGTGTAATGTGATACGATGATACGATACGATACTGCTGCGTCTCCTTTAAATCTGAGAAGGAAGGCTATAAAATCGTTTCAAAGATGTGTAACCGCAACGTATAGTATAAAAAGAGTACGTTGTGGAAAATTTACAAGGGTTTAGATTTTAGATGCAACGTCAGTCTAAGTATGAAGTGCAACACAGTATAAGCAAATATAAGCAGGGCTCATTGAGCACGGTTGCACAGCATGGCTGATGTTAGTGTTGCTAAATAAATGCTAAAATATGTATTGTAGGCAATTTTCGCCCCTTCTTTGCTCAGATGTTTAAAAAAGGTTTTTTACAATAATATTATACCTACATAGTTACATTATTTTTATTGTAGTCAGGATTGCCGTTTGTCGTTAAAATAGAAGACAGATAACATCTCAGCGTTACTACGTTTATGATGATTGCTTATAACTTACTGAGTATATACTAACTCAGTATAAGTAAGTGAGTGCATGGCATGTCGTGTGTCGTCTCTATACATATTTCCTCACACCTCACACAGTATTAAATTAAAATATTCAAATTCAACTTGGTCTGAATATTAAATAGGTCAACACAATACTTTAATGAAAATCATATTGTATAATTTTGATTTATAATACAACATTGTTATTTAAAGCCCAAGTACTCAAGACTATTTGTGCGTAGATACATACATTACATATTCAACTTTAGCTTAAATGCCAATGGCACAGCACAAGTTTTTTTTATTTTGCTTTCGTTTTTTGTAAAAGAATCTCTGCTGAACAAATTTTTGTCGCGGTACATATTTAACAGTAAAAAGTTTACTTCACGCCAACCGATAAATGTGTACGCAAACTTTGAAATTCAATTTTAAGGTCGACTAGTCACGCAAAATAAATAAAATGTAGGAGATATAGAAAGAGAGCACTTAATACAGTAAAGTCACAAATTAACGTTAAGATGATACTATTTTAATTTAATTTAATCAATCAACTATTTATAACTATGATATTATGCTAAAATAAACCAAAACTTCACCGCTCAACATTCAATCTACCGTAAAATTATATTATTGGCAATTGGTATATACAAGTGTTTAGGAAAAAACAAAGTTACAAGGATAATTTAAATTACGTGTTTCCGTTTGAGTCTTCGTCGCGGTGTGTGTAGTGTACAATGTACACATACATACATAGGAAGTGGAACACTCAAAAGTAGGCCCAGGCTCCAACAATTTCCCACAAAGTGATAGATGCTAGATCCTTGTTGAGTACTAGATCATACTGTTCTATGTATTACATATAGTATGGAAGCCAAAAGGGAAAAGCGAGAGAAAATGAAAAGAACTTTCACTCGCTCACTTTACTCACTCACTCTCTCTCTCTCCCGCTCTGTCTTTCGTTCTCACTGCATGCATGCACCTTTCGCATACGCAGCCAAATTCAGACTGGTCGTTTTTGAGAGAAAGAGAACTGAGAGAGAGAGCTGCTTTCAAAAACCGAAGCGGCGTCAACAAACACAAGAACACAAACACGGTGGTAAACTTTTCACATAACCTCCTATCCTTTGTTTGTTTTTCTTTGTGTATGGTGTATGGCAGAACGTGCAATAATATTATAGAGTTGTACGGGCATTATACCGTATAAAAAGGTTACTTTTTGAAGATATAATGCTGTTTTCTAGACAGCAATATCTACACATGTAACAGACAATATCTTTTATACAAAATACAATATTTTGGTGCTGTGGAATGAGGCTCATGCCATGAGGTATGTGAAGCTATACAAGCTAAGCTAAAATATCAAAAGTGTATCTTTTCTCCTCTTTTGCTCTTTCTCTCTGTTTAATCTAATATTTCACACACACTCAACTCAACTCACACTGACTCCCTGTGCCCTGCTCACTGTTTGCCTCAGTTTTTTGCTCAATATCACTTCTTCGTCTTCTTCTTCTTTTTATTCTTCTTCTACATTCTACATCCTGCTTCTTTTGCTCCTTGTCGTGTTCCAGTTCCAGGTCTTAAGAGTCTAAATCTAACGTTGTCTGCCCTCTTCCACTTATTACGTTATATTTAATACGAATACGGGACTACTCCTGTTACTTCTGTTATTGTACAAAAGTTCTCAGTTGTCTTGTCTTGGGCTTCATTTGAGCATGAGGCAGAGTCGAGCCGAGTCTAGAGTCGAGAGTCTAGTATTTATATGTACAATGTACATGCAACGATAACGTCAACGACGAGCGAATTTCCATACGTCGTCGAGGGATCAAGATGAAAAGATGAGCCTGCTTTATTTCTGCTTTCTCTTATATACACTGTACGATGTACACATACATTCTCTATCCTCTCTCTTTGTAAAGATATTTATACACTTATGAAAAAAGTATGATGACAGATTAGAACTAGAACAGGAAACAAACAAAATCCAGAGCACATTGCAATGTGAAAGGATGTAAGTCTATATAATATACATCATGTATGTTGTACGTAGGTAGGTATGTATACCATGTAGGGCAACGGCGAGCACAGGGGAAAGAAGAAAGAAGACAGAACGAAACGATGTGAGATAACTTTCAACTCTCAACTCGTCCAACTAGCAAGAGCCCGAGCCAGAATTCATGAACAAAGTCTCATATATATATGTATATACACGTTACACACAGAGAGACAGACATAGACAGCAGGGAAGATAGAAAGCAGCAAGTTTATACGTTTATTTTGCCATGTCTTGCGCATGCAGTCTTTAGGGTATACTCTGGAGAGATTTTGGACATTTCACATTCCCATTCCCATAGATAAAATGGGTACGTACTACATTTATACATTATACATGTGGCTATATAGTTATATTGAGAGCTGAGAGCAAAAAGAAAGAGAAAACGCGAAAATGGGATGGCAAAGTAAAGCAAAGCCAAAGCCAAAGGCTGGGAGAACACTGGAAGTTGAGCATTTGGACATTGTGCTGGAGATTGTACTATGCATGCATACAGTATGCCCAGTAGTTATGTTTGTAGATATGCACATATAGATATACGATGTACAATAGAAGGATGATATTATGCATACAGAAAGGCAAAGCGAATTCGAATGGATGTATATGCCACGAGTGTGTGTGTGAATTGTGCATAGGACCTGAAAAGTAAGGATATAAAGACATGATAAGTTATAAGGACGATGATACTTTTGATCTTTTCTCTGTTACATACTCTGGGAAAATTCTCATGGAGAGGATGTGCTGTGCACGGATGCACGGATGTGCCTTATGTAGATACATACAGCGTAAAAATACGCACGTAGTACATACATACATACATACATAAATGTATGTGAAAGTATACTCGGAGAAACACAACGAGACTCCCGGGAGTCAACTTGGATAGTTACTCTGTGGATTCTGGGTGAGTTGCTAATGTGAATTCAAGACAAGTCCTACAACTACTACTACTAATACTACGTACACAATCTAGATACAATCTACATGCATGCCTTGTTGTTGTTGATGGTCGTTATTGGCTTTGGATTTGGCTTTAGATCGGGCTTTAGTTTTTGACGGCTCTGAGATCCAGTTTTCTGGTTCTGGGCTGAAACTGGAGGCTGCATGGTCCATGGTCCTGGTTGAGTTGTCCTTTTCGCTACTTTTTCCTCTCACCCTACGTACATTTGTATGTAACCATAAGGCAAGGGGCGGAGGTTGTGCCTCTACTTTAACCTAACATTTATGTAACTGATATGGAGAAAGAAAAAGTGCCATCATATATACATGTGTACGCACGATGAGATTGGCTGTAGATTCCACATAGATTCAATTGCATATAGACAACATATTGGTAGCAAATTATTCGAGACAAAAAGCCAGCGAATACGACTGATGATAATGATAGCATAGCATTTCTATGGGCTATTCTCAATCGTGAACATTTTGTGCGTGTAAAATAGCGTAATATTATAATGGTATCTCACTATTCACTGTTTACGGGGTCATATTTTGGCGATGGCAATGAAGGGTGATGATAACAAGGAGTGAATAGAGAATAAACGATACATATTACATTTGCTTGGAAAATTGTATATCGTACAAGTGGGTAAGGAGGTAGATGAATTGGATTGGATTGGATTTTGGATTGTGGGTTGTGAATTGTGAATTGAAGTGGAGTAGACATATGAGTGGATAGTCAAAGAGGCGAAAACTATGTCATTTCTTTTATCACGGGAATTTTTTTGAATGTTAAATCTCCTGAACATAATAATATCAATATGTATGTTACTTTATGTATATAAATGCATAGTATATGGTATAGTATACGCAAACTGTAAACATAGCTAGAGCCAACCATTCGTTTTAAGTTTACCATACAAGGTTCACTGCTTCTGCCTCTGCTTCCCAATGCATCTATGTAGCATGTAGTCGTCAGGATTCCGGAGAAATGCCAACTTTTCACTTTCTTTTGCTCCTTTCTTCCTTTGTGTGCAACTCTGTATATTGTATATATGCATGTGTTTTCTCCGTTCTTGCCCTCTCTCATTTTCTCTCACTGGGATTACGAATGTTATTTACAAGAATGAGGCCGACTTGAGTTTGGATTACACTTCCATTATACATGTACACGGAGTTCTTCCTTCTTGCCCAGAACTCGACTTTGACTTGGACTTTGAATTCGACTTCAAAACTTCAACTTGAGCTTTTGCAACAAGGAACAAGTCAGTCAGTCAGAGTAAACAGGCATGAAAAAACATCAAGTTCTTCGTTGCATATTTGCATCTCCCAAAATATTACAATACATTTTGTTCCTTTCCCTTCTATTTTATTTTATTCTGGGCTATTCTGCACATCCTGACGCCTGTGGTGTGTTGACTATGGTCGTTTTCTACGTATTATATATACAATATACATATTATATGCGTCGCTATGCATTGCCATTTAAATATTTTCACTCAGTCAGAAAGTTTCTTTGTGCATATCTGGATAATGATGATCTTATACTTATACACACATCCCTCAATTTTTTCACGCTTCAAGATATTATATTATTTTCCCGGCCTTTCTCTGTGTCTGTTTTTGTATCGGTATATAATATTGATATTGGTGTATGTCTTACTATCATCAAGAAATTTTTTTATCCCTCGCACAATCTGCACATCTGTGGCTCTGTCATCTGTGGGAATTGGGCCCAGCTTTTCCATCATCGTAATAATAGAGAAAAAGTTGAAGAGGCGAGATACAAATCCATTTTGTATGATACTTACATATGTATGTATAGAAAAAAAATTGTCACTATAAGAAAAACGTGGCGACAACGAAGACATGAGGATGATATTCCTATTTTTTATTACAAAACTTTTAATACTTGGAAAAATTGCGAGTGTAGGTTTTCTGCTGTACAAAATTTGTATTTTTTGAATAATATCTATGTACCCATACTCTACAAAATACAAAGCCAAAGTCTGCATTAGAGTTTAGGCTCCGTTAAAAAAAGTCTCAAGTTGTATCTCTAGTAAATTATTACGCTTAATTTCCATTTTTCTTGCTTATTTCCCTCACTTGAGTTCCCCCGTCTTTACCAGAGCCAGAATCCGGTGAATTGTGAGCCAACGACGAGAAAATCTATCCATTGTGTGTATTTTATATACATGTACATATATTGTGTATCTCAAATCTCAAATAGTGACAAAGGATAGAGGACATCCCCAGAATCTGTGCAATCTATCTCTGTAAATGCTGAACTCTGAACTAGAAAAACTTATTATTGTTATATTTACATATTCATGAAACTATGTATGCATGTATGTACGATGTACGTCCCTCTTTCTACAAAAGTGTATGTATGTGTGTATGTATGTTTGGATAGATATGAATCCTTCATGTGAAGAACGAAGCAAAGAAAATGAAAAAAAATCAATAAGTCACCAGGGGAAAAACCTCGTGAAAATTGAGGTATAAGACGAAAAAATCCTCGAAATACATCTATACCTATATACATATACAGATACTTTGATTTTTCTTCTGTTTCTCTCTATATACAGTTCTTTCCGCTTTTCGGAACTATCTGTACTATATCCGTACTCTCCATTTCGTTCCATTCCAATCCAGTCGAATCCGTTCCTTATTCCTCAGCTCTCGATCCTTATTACGCACCAACAAGGGGAGAGAAGCAGCGGAAAAAAAGTCTACAAGTTTTCACGCTACATTTCCCCCACGGAGTTAAACTATAGAATAGATAAACGATAACGATGGATAGATGTTAGATAAGCATATATATATAGCCATAGTCTTGAGTTTATAGTACACATTTTTCTGTATATACATAAATACATAAAATACACAGAGGACAAAATATAATAGATGCGGATGTCGAATATCCCATCCCGAGGACATTGTTTTTCCTCTCAAAAAAATATAGACGTTCGAAATGAAAAACATTACATTAGATCACACAGTATCTCGAGTATCTTTGGGCATCAACTCACTTTTTCATGTGTAATGTGTAAGACTGTACGACGTACACTCCAACTCGTGCTCGAGTCAAGTCAAAAGATTCAAGAGGGCTTTCTCCGACGTTCCTTCCCACGTTGTCTATAGTGATTTGATACATGTAGTTCACACTTTAAGAGATTTGATGTCAAGGAAGAAAGAAAAACGGAAAGTCCTCTTGTAAAGTTACACGTAGTATTAAGTATTACTATACGTTGTATAACTTACAAAATACGTAATATACCGTAATGGTATGTTGAGCGTTGCTGTTGAGTTCTCAATTTCATCCTCAATTCTTGATTACACCATGTCTTCCTGTGTCCCGGAGTCCTTTTGGCATTTGGCGCCGTAACAATAATATAATTCCTTTGAATATTTTGTTACCGGTTACCGGAATGACAGTATATTTGTATACACATATGTATTCTGATGATTGCGTCTGGTTTCTAAGCAACAGGATGCTAAATTTTAAACTTTTACCAAATATGCGTGATTTTTCTGTAAAACCATAAGCCAGAGTTTAATTAGCTTAAAAAATCTGCAATTTTCACAGCCGATTGTGGAGGTTAAAGGATAATATTGTGGAAAAAGTAGAGCAAATTTATGCATGTTTAAAAGGGAGAATGTGTCCGTGTAACTAATGAATTAGAGAAGCGTAAATAACCATTAGCATATCTTAATTGGACAGTGATGATGACAAAAGGGGAAGGTCAATTGCTCACCAAAGACGACGATATTATTTACGACTCCAGGCAAACTTGTGTTTACTGGGTTCAACAATTAATTAAGGCCTAATTTTATGTTCGTATGATAACCATTGTAGATTTATACACACCATATAGATTTGTTTTCTCTGCAGAAAATATCCTGGTATTATGTCTGTATAAGTATATTTGGCGAGACAATGTTTTTTGCTAAGCATTGTACATCGTACACACTATACACATATGTAAGGAATCTGTAATATGAGCCGCGAAGGGTAAAAGCCTCATTACTGCAAGTGCACGAACAGGAGCAAAAACAAGAGCACAAGAGTTACAATATATCTGAACTTACATAAGAGTATATGTACATACTTAATATTTTATTCTTTCTTCTCTTTTCGCCCTTGGATACATACATACATGTTTAATGTAGGTACCTATAACCTATATAATATCTACTAATACACTTGTATCTATTGAATTTCAGTCGCCGGTAATAAAACAGTCGTCATCCTCAGTTGCCGTAGCTGCTGCTGCTGCCGCTGCTTCTTCTTCCCCGTCGCCGAAACTTTCCAGACTGGAAACCTTACGACAGAGACTCGAGTCGACGAAAAATGAAATCTTGCCCTTCTCTTCCTTCCTCACCGACAAACACGGTCGACAGCATAATTATTTGAGGATCTCTGTGAGCGAACGCTGCAATTTACGATGTAAGTCAACTAGGTCACATTTTTTTCAGTTTTTTGCTACTGGTGACTCCCATACATCAGTGTATACTTGGTGATACTAGACATTGTATGAGAACTGAACTGACTTCTATTATATTAAATTGTCCATGAAAACTTGGACATTAACGTACAAAATACACAAAAGGTGTATGTATTATTAAATATAGCTATAGACATTATACATACATACCTACATAGGTGCATACTGCATACACAGATACTCCAGGCATAATATGTTTGGCGTAAACAAGTTAATTCCCAGTCGTCACGAAAAGTACAAATTGTCCAAGAGTAAGAGTCGTCGAGTCATCGTCACCGTCACACAGTCATGCACACTGACAGATACAGATAAATAGACGAGAAAAACAAGCAGGGAAAAATTACCTTGAACGTCTGCGTTCTAATTTTCCCCTGTTCCCATTATCATGTAAGTACATGAAATAGAGAGCATATGTACAATATAGAAAAAAATGAGGTAAAAAGCTTCAGTTAACCAGATAGAAATGTCAGAAGCTCTCCAACTTTAGGTAAAATACAGGCTTGAGACAAAATTGTGAATTACATATTGTAACGAGTCAAAGTTGCGATGGTAATGTGAGTTTTCAGTCGAAAGGGAAAAGACGGTTTAGATGGATG
>JAQIVE010000574.1:0-35009 GCA_034698285.1 Sminthurinus bimaculatus
GGGGTGGAGGTCCAGCTCCCATTCCAGGTGGGGGAGGTGGCGGTGGGGGTGCACCCGTACTCGAGGGTGACAATGGATTGGGTGGTGTGGGACTGTTGATGTTGGGAATGTCGACCAAATTCAAGGCTAGAGATCCTTTTCGATCTGACTTGTGACAGCCACAAGTGCAGCGATCTCCGCCACTTGAACCTACACAAAAAAAATTATAATAATATATCATTGAATAATAATCATAACAAAAATTCAATTGTATGTATTCGTAATACTATATGCGTATGAATATTACTCCCACACTAGCGGAGTACAAAGTATAGCATTTATCGTGTATGCAGTATTATTGTGCATACATAGATATGGTGACGTTCAAAACATGTCAACATTCTCATGACTGAAACTTGCGACTTGCAACGTGCGTAAATAATTTAAAAGTTTTACTATCTTCTTGCTTGCAGTTTCAATTTTTCTTATTTCACGCTTCAATTTAAAGTACAAAGTAAAACCGCATATCATAATGAAAAATTAGGTGGAAGACATTAACTGCGATCGCAAGCTTTTAAATGGGTATCCATTTGCTTATGCATACTGTTCTCTGTAAATTAAATTTGTTTCAACTCTGCATATACAATACACATACATTATATAGTTACAACTTACAACGCATTGCATAACATCTTAACACAACCATGAAGTTTACTAATTGATTAGTCAAAAGATAATGATGCTGATTGTCTTTTCACTATCGTCATTCCTATCTTATCTCATCTGCAGGCTGCAGTTCAACCGATGATGTGATGTGTATAATGACCACATTACTTTGTATGCTATAAGCTTGAAGGAAACGATGTGTAATGTGTAGGTATTTATATTACACTGCGTTACATTACATTACATTACAGGTTCCGCCATTTTTAATTGACTGATTCGATCTCGATACGACCGACTCTATTCTGCACTCTTGAAAACTATTCTTGCTCTGGAATTCTTATTGATGTTGTTTAAACTGCTGACTAACTCCACAGTCATCATTCACCCTTTTCTTGATCGAGTGTTATTGGGAGTAATAAAATTTTTGAGCGGATTTGGGCTTAATAAAATCATAAATCATAATAAAAATTAATTGTGCGAGCAACCTGTCAGCCACTTGAATCTTGGATCTATGGTCAAACATTATGATTATAAATAAGTCCAGATCATCCACTTATAAGGCAAACGACTATTACGTATTATCTATAATATACACATAGACCCAAGTTTTTGACTTGCCATATATACAATCAACCACATGATCGTCATTTATATTATATACATACATACATACATAGGTAATAATAATCTGTCTCCATTAAAAATATTACATAGTTGTTTTAGTTCGGCACAATCCCATTGACTAAATTTAGAAAATCGACAAGAGCAGGTTGAGGTTATTATATCCAAATCCCAGCTCGTATGTAATAAAAATAATAACATAATATATCAGAACTCGCATTCACACGTTCCTCTAATTTGTCACGGCTTGGCTTCTCTTTCATTTTAACGATGGGCAGAGTTTGAAGAGCTGAATTGCTCAAACATTTCTATTCCAAATTCCAGCATGACGGACAAGAATTAAAAAGGAAGCAAAGGAAAAAAATATGTCCATATCTTTAAATCTATACACTATAATAGTTAAGTACAATAATAAAGGCTCGCTTACTAACTTACGTTAAACTCTCTTTTGTGTATGTACCGCACTTAAGTCGCTAATATGTATCCACAGACTAATCAATAATCATGATAGGTTAGTTCCAACTTCCAACTTTTAATGAAGTAGATATTATTGTACATAATACAAATACAATGATGGGATAATGTAATTTACAATATAAAATTAATATGGTTATGGACTATAAACTATTGACGTAGCAGCAAGCAATTAAGGATTTTTTAACACGGATAATTTGAGCTGCGAGTGTGGAAGCATGGACACGCGTCGACTGAAATGGTCAACAGTCGCCACAGGGGGGTCTCTCCCTTCATTATATTGTATTATTATATTATCTATGTTATACATAGTATCCATCCATCCATAAGTAAATAAATAAATAAATAAAAATATCCTGAGTGTGTAATAAATACATAACATCAGTATAATAATAACAATATAATGGTAAACATTGGTATTTATTTGCACGTGGTGCTATTCATGTCTAACCAATTATAGATGTAGAATTTTTTTTATTGTTAGTGAGTGGTCCCTGTTTTTTCTTTTTTCCTCCGGCACACGTTGATATGCATATATACTATACATAATGTACAATGTACATCAATACAAAACTTGAACGTTTTCCGTCCAAAATGTTGTACGTTGTCCACTGCCCACGTAGGTGTTTATACACTTGAGATTTTTAAATGTTAAACAATCTATAAAGTAACCGGCCGTTTGACTTTGAATTGGACGGAAGTAAATTTTATTCTTGTCACTTAAAGAGACAACGAAATATTATTATTGTACTATTTTGGTCTTGTGCATCCATAATTTATTGCTGCTTGATTTGTTTCGTTTCCACAAGACAAATGATGATTCTTTCTCAATACTCAATCCTCATTTCACAACAACAATAAGATAAACGATAATATATGCGCATTTCATGTATACATACATTGTGTATTTATACATACATCTTGAATCGCTATTATTTCGCCATGTCAAGAGATGCATGAAAACAAAAACATAAAACATAGCTACACACTGTACACAAATAAGTATTCTTGTTAAACTTGACTCGTGTGTGTGTGTCATTGTCGTGCAGTCATCGTTGTTGACATTGAAAAGGGAACGAAACGGGAAGAGTCCTCACAAGCTCATATGTACATGTAGCTTTTGCATAATGAATGATTCCAGACCAAACCAAAGACAAACCAAAGGCAAAAAGAAATGGATAGAAGAGGAAACAACGAAACAAAAACAACAACACAGCAGCAGCAACAAAGGAAGGGACTCATTCATGAGCTTTTCGAGGGTGAAAGTAAATATTGTACATGGATCTATAAGTAGAGTCATCAGCATGATGTATGCATGCAGAGTCAAGAGACAACTCACGACCAAAGACCAAAACCCCAGCAAACAAAACCAAGAGGCAAAAAGAAAAAACGTACGGATAAGAATAAATGAAGTAAGTACGGAGAGTGATGATATGTTTATTGGTTTTTTTTCTGAACACTTCTCCTCGCCACTCTCCACTCTCTGCATAAGGGTTTAACTTGAGTTCTTGACCATGTCGCTACTTGTAGAGAGTAGGCGTAGGAATAAATAAAATAGCACCAACAAGGTATATATTTGCTGTACAAAAATAAACGTAAAGGATTGCCTAATATACAAGATGCAAGATGTTCGAGCATTTTCTCTAGATATTCTGCATATGTATAATGTATAGTTGTTGTAGACTTGTGTACAACTATATCGAAGGGATATTAGACAACAAAATGAGAATAAGAATGAGATGACGACGGAGGATGTAAATTGTGAGTTGTAAATGGAGGAAAAGGGAAGAACACAACCAAATGCAAAGCAAAGGCAACTAACTCACTAACTAACTTTACCAAAGAGTAGAAGAGAGAGAGAGAGAGAGGGCAAAGGCAAAAGAAATGACAATGAAGTGCAAGGTAAATTCAGACTTGTTATATCCATGTATAGGAAACAAAGAAGGGAAACATTGGACAGAGACTTCCTATCTTGTAAATATGTATGCACATGCAATTCGTCTATCCATCTATCCATCCATCGCCATCATTCTTCTTCTTCTTCTTTTTCTGTTTCAGTATAGGATGGAAGGTTCCAATGAAAAATCTGACTACTAAAGGATGACAGTCAATTTATCTCACGTACATGTATTATATTTACTCACATTTTTACATTCCATCCTAAACTCACCATACTACGATATATATTATATATATTATGCATGTGGAGTAATATGAAGGAAAACAAAATGAAGAAGCTCAACAGGCAAACGTGGACTCGAGAGATTGAGATTGAGACACAGATGAGAATGACGACAACGACGACGACGACGATTTTGACTTGCTCTTAAAATGATGATGAAGTGGAAAGGTAAATTATGTCGTGGTTCCACACAAAACACAAAATGCATAGCGTATTTCTTTTTGGCATACCGATGGCATTAGCAATAGAATTGGAATTAGGATTCGAAGTAGTTCAGCGATTCCCCACTTTTTTCATTCCCTGCTTGAAAATTTAAAATTTTTAGCAAAGAGGTTGAGACGAAAGAAAGAAAAACAGTATCAAGTTTACATCTCCACCTTTTGTTTTCTCTCAAATCCTTATATAAAAAATAAAAATTCAAAGTCTCAAATTTCCTCTGAAGCCTGGTGTCTGACTAAGCGATAAATAATGCTGTGAAATCGTGTGGGTGTTTATGAATGATTTGTCCCTATGTATTTATATTATACACATGTATGTAGGATTTATGCATAAAATGTATGTTAAAGATACGGTAATATGGCGTGTTGCTTACCTTTGAGTTTGTGCATAGATTTGGAGTGACTGGGCGCTTTGAGGAGTCTAAGAGCGTCGTCTCTGGACTCGAGAAGTGTGGCACGATGAACGAGGCGCTCCGCAGAGTCCCAAATCATGTCCGATATAGGCTCCTTGGGGTCAATCCGAAGGAGGTGCTGCAATATGGACAGAAAGGGGACTTCTTGTGGCGTGTCCGAGATTTGTCTCAAGATTGCGTCAAAAACCTCCAAAGGACTTGACAAGTCAATTCTCTGCATAAACAAAAGCAAATGTAAATACATCATGGTTCATACTTATACTTATACGTAAATGTAAATTACTTCTAAATATGTAGGTCTACATTCTACATATATTATACAGTATTCAGCACGCAGTAAAATTCCTCAGCATACGAAACCCAAAACACATTATAATCATAGTGTAGCTGAACGGTGAGCGTAGAAAATGGTAATTTGTAAGGAGCAAATGTAATACATCAAAAACTGAGAGGAGGAAAAAATATCTCTCCTTTTAGAAAATGTGCGTTGGTATATACGTGTATAATCGAGAAATGTAAAATGAAGACACGCACAAACATCTATACACACACACATTTAAAAAAATGTATAAAACACAAGCAAGAACAAAAAGAAAAGCATTAGAAAAATAAATAAAAATTACTGTGGAAGTAGATGGAGAAATTTGAGCCTCATCACTTTCTCTCTGCTCCTCAAAAACATCCAGTTGAACGATCAAGTCTGCATGGTCTTTATACTTGTGCCTGTGAACATTTAGACAGAACAAGAACATGAAAAACACAGTCACATGATGATATGTATACATACAGCTATGACTGAGAGGAGAAGAAAGAGGTTGAAGTAAAAGGAGGAAAAGTATTAGGGCGAAAAAAATTGGAAAGATGAAGATTGAACAAGGAGATGAAGATGAACTTGAAAAAATGCTTTGCCTAAAGATTTCATCAAACATGCACTACACAGTATACTATATAAGTACGTGTACAGTGTACACGTTGCATACACATTACACATATCCATACAAACTCCAAATACAGATAGCAAATAGTCAAAATAGTTAGTAGAAGGTATGAAAAAGTGTCTGTATTTCCAATTCTAAATTTAGAGACAAGTCTTTGACGTTTTTTCCTCAACTTTTATCCCTGCAAATACTCTACAAATATAGGCAAAAAGAGATAGTCAAATACACGTGTGTATACATACACAGATAATATGTACAATGTATAATACACACGCTTGTACCCATTTCCATAATACATACATACATAGTTGAATTCTGACTTTTGACTCTTTCCTCTCATTCACGAACCGTCTTTTCTGTCTCATCAAACAAACAGGAGGGAAGGAGTGAAACACGAGGAAAAGAGGAAAGGGCAGAATTAGACGAAGGAATTATACTCAAATGGAGGAGGAACTGCATGGTTGGGGTTAAGTACATTATATTTGGAAAAAAAGAACCTTTGAAGACCGTACTGTACTCATCTCGTCAAGACTTTTTCATAAACTCGACAAAACTGACTGACAGCTGAGCAACATAAGAAAATGCGTAAGGAAAACAAGGAGAAGAAAAGTCGGAAAAAATGAACTTTTTTCTCCTATTCGCATCTCTCCTTCGTCTTTTACTTCTTCTATCTTACTACTTTACATCTATTATCTACAATATAAATATATTTATCTGACTATAGTATAAAAGTCATAGAGGAAAAGATGAAGAAGAGGAAGAAGAAATGGAGGAAGGAACTCAACTAACAAATATCCATATCCAAATCCAAAAGGACTCAGCTCATCCTCATAAAGTTTGTCGACGTGTCTTCGAAGAGTGTAAAGTGTCTCTAAGCACGGGACTATATACATAAATTAGGAGGGAATGTTTACAATGTACAATGACAATGTGAATTGTGAACAGTTCTTCCTCCAATTCCACCTTTTATTTTGCATGTCACAAAAAATTGTACGATATAAAATGGAATATGTAACAAGTAACAAGGCATGTACATATTTTACATTTGCACACAGATTGTTTCATATCCTTCTTTATTGCAAGTGGGGGGAAAATTGTTCCATTTTGGTATTGGGATGGGGAAAAAAGTCCCATAATGTTTTTTTGTGTCAAAGTTATATAATCATAATGCGTGTAAAGTTGTTTTGAATGGTGCACCTCAAATCGCTGAGTTCTTGTAAAAGGCGGAGGCCAATGAATTCGGATCTGATACGAATTCTCTCTGGAATATCAGGCGTTGCCAAAATGAGACAGTTGATTAGGGCCACAACCGCCGTTTGATACTCGACATGGCCGTGCCGGAGCTCGGCGATGACAAACTTGAAGCGATAACGAGCTCCTGTGTAACTCTGAAATGAAAAGAGGTAAAAAGGTAAATAGATAAGTACATAATTTTACATTTTATTTAACCTGCAGCGGTCTATACCAAGTAGGTAAAGTGGAACCAAAGACATAGACAAAGACAATGAAGATGGACTTTGATTCTTGCGTAATACAACATGATATGACCTCACATAATTATATTATTATCAGGATCGACTTGTTTATTGCCGATATTAACTATTACGCGAACATCAAGTGGTGTAAGTACGACTTAAAAGGAAGGAGGTCTCACCTTGAAATATTCAAGAGCTTGAAGTGCTCTCCCATATCCATCTTGTGAGTAGACGCAAAGAGCTGACAAAAGTTCAAAAACTTGTTTCTTTAAAACAAAATTTTTGGACTCTAACGCTGTAAAACGAAACACGAAAAAAAAGGAAAATTAGGAGCAATCATCAGCAAAAACTACGATACAAATTCACACATTATTACATTACATTATATAACATTATGTATATGCAAAAAATCTACACATTTTATTAACAAGCCGAAATACTTATGTATATATGTACAGCAAAAAAATCATGATTATTATTATTATTTCGCATTTGCTTCACACAGTCAACATTTGGATCGACTTGCTAAATTAGCGCTGAATCGTTTATATTTGTTCAAGTTTGACTGTACAAGTTGAATGAGGGCAGTCAGAATGTCAAACTAACAGAATTAAAACCTTCTGAATAAAGTTGCTAACAGTTTCCATCGAGGTTTTAAAACCTGAATTTTAAACAGTAAACATAGGTACATCGTTCCTTAAAGGTCTAAATAATATACTTTACTTACATAATAAAGTATTAAAACAAAATAAAATATATGTGTACCATGAAAATGAATGGGAGAAATAAGAAACAATGAGCGTGAATGAGGTAGCTTAAAAATAAATGTAAATGTTGATTTATGCATTGCAAAAAGGAAACCGTTGTTCAAATACTATACACACATCTTTATATACAGGATTTACATACGCAGTTACACTTGCATTTAGTTTTATTGTGTACTAAAATATAATAAGTTGGTCTTATTAATTATTTTTTTCAAAGGGTATGCATATTGTGCGAGTATGTAATGTCTAATGTCATAATTCAGCATGCTACGAGAAGCACTAAATATTTATGATGCCACCTTCGCAATCCTCAACTTTATATTGCACTTAAATGCTTGCCGACCCCAGAGTGACCACTAAATGTTCGCCACAGCTACTGTGTATTATAATGTAACTTTTTCAAAAAGCTCTTGTCATCATTTACAAGTGCAAAAGTAAATATGTGCCTATCATACATACTAATGCTCACAATTATTCGTTCCTCGGGTCTTATATACATAATATACCTTTATAAATATAAGATTTGACATTGTATGGTATGAGTGAGGCGGAGAAAAGAGTGAAAGAAATAAGAGAGATGATTCAATAAGTTGCTGAGCAGAAGGTGTTCCGTGTGTAAATTATTGTACGGTCATATTCTTCGTAGTCAATATTATTGTGTGTGGTAATCTTTTCAACATGTGTAAGTATTAGTTTTATATATTACAGCTTATCTTGTATGCACGTAGCTCCAATAATTTGTACGGCCCATATGAATGCATGTAAGTACATAGGTACATATGACCAGTACAAGCGTAAAACATGCATTGACGAGGAGACAAAATCTTTCGTCAATCTCTCGCACTTAATTACTGTACATACATGTACAATGGACAGTGTACAAGTCACCAAGATGATTTAGCATTAACGACACACTATATACTTCCATTTTTTAATGCTTAATGTGCTAAATGTTTATGAATTTCTTGAAACAACCTCTACAATATGTGTTTATGTGTTTGTGTGTGTTACTGTTTACTGTTTACACATGTAATCTGTCTATACGGCATGTGTTTTTCGTCCTATTTGGTTTTGGCTGTTCAGTAATCTGCATACAGATACATTCTACGATAATGGGAAAAGATGCATGGAAGGAATTACATATCAGTATTGAGCCTTTCAAGAGCTGAAATATTATGGGATGCGTGCCTTTGCAATTTTATGACTTTTTTCTAGAGTATCCTTATCGCAGATCCCACCATGGTTGCACTTTACTTCTCTTTACTTTACATTTTATAATATTTACCGGATATTGATTTGCATTTTGCATGAGAGTGAGTTAAAAGTGAAACGAATGGATTCTTTTGCATCTTGTCGAATCAAATTTTTTCATGCATCGTCTACTATTTTTTGACATCCTGACGGACAAAAATGCAAATTTAGGAGTGTATATCACGCTTCTGAATTCATATTTAAAAAGTTATGCAATTTTTTAAAATTTTATATGTTACACATGTTCTATACATTTATATACAATATGCATATTCATTTTTTCCATCTTACACAGCCCTTTTTTCTGTCTTCCCCTGCCTGTCTCAAAATCCATCCAGAGGGTGAGAAATTTATAGTCTGAGTGAATATACATTGAAAGATATCAATAAACGTCAACTTGTATTCCACTCTGTTTAAATTCCACAATATTTCGAGTAATCATGTAACACATTACACATGTATGTAATATATTTGTGGAGAGACACAAAAAGGTTTTTTGTGATCATATATTATATCATCATCCACGTTCCTTTTAACTCAATAAGTTATTTTATAAAATACTACTAGTATACTGTGTACTGTATACATTTTCCATAATTCAGACGGTTAAAATTTTTGTGTAAGTAAAATACTACATGTTGTATACAGTTCAATGATATCATAACCAGATAGTTACGAAGTTTTGCACTTGCTTTTTTTCTGTCATGTGCAATAATAAGAAGAATGATAATGATGTAGTGTATACGATTTAATATAATGTGTAGAGGACTCAACAGAACAGAAAGAGAGAGAGAGAGAGAGAGAGAGAGAGAGGCAGGAATATAGGTAGTAATTAAGAGTAGGTATCAAATGTTGGAAGAAAATCATATTCCCATGTCCTCGCAATCGACCAAATTTAGGCAGATAGATGGATGTCACTTTCTTTCTTTCCCAGTCAGGATCACCAAAAAGGAACAGTGAATCTCATAAATCTCAAAATTGAAGGTTCTTTCGTACTTTGCCAAGGTACAAGCAAGATACACACTTACACACACATACATGACACATGCAGTCTTTGTACTTTATACTTTATACTCGTGGAAGAAACGCCACAAAAAATATTACAGATATAGAAAAATATAGTTCTTTATCTATCAGAATATTCTCGATTCTCAATGTATCGCATTGTATTGTATTGTCTTGTATTGTACTGTAGGCTAATTCGAAATAGTAGTAATAGTTATACTATGGATGTTTATTTATTCCTTCCTTTTTTCTCTCTCTCTATCTCTCTCTCTCTTTATTGTTGTAGATAGAGTCATTGAGTGGGCAGTTATTGTATGTAACATGGGTAATAATTGTATCGTATGTCTTACGATGTACGTTGTGATGACCCTTCAGTAACTACTGTATTATAAGTATACATAGATAGTTAGCTCCTCATGATATTTTTACTCTTACATTAATTGCTGTGTATCAATTATATCCATATATATGTATGTATGTATGTTTTTTGGTGTTTTTTCTTCTCACTTCCCATATGCAATTCCTGTTTGCCCATACAAGAGAGAAAAGACGTTTGCTTTGACGAGGATATGAAACGAATTTCACTGTGTATGTATGTGCTTGTGTGTGTATGAGCGTTTTTTGTACTTTATATTATTGTCCATTTACGTACTTGTTTTGCCATCATCTCTGCTCAAAGTTTACCATCTATACATCCTATGTAAGTACATTTTTGATAATGATGATGATGAATGAGTCAAATTCGGAAATCTCATGGACTTGGCTTGACATTCTGTGTCGTTTTTTTCCTGTGTTCTTTGTACTTTGTACATTGCAAAAATCTCGACTTTCTTTCCTGCTTCCATCGCTCTTCGCTCTTTTAGCCTTAGCCTTAGCCGTAGCTGTGGCTTTGCGGCCTCCTCACGGACGGTTTCTGAGGAAGATTACTAGATAACATATTTTCATACGGCCATCCGCCTGCCGTACAGAAAATGAAGAAGACTCTCGCGATAAATTTAAAATCAATGCATTTTTCCCTAAAGTTTTAGTGTTTTAGCATGAAGATGATGCTCATACATATAGCATCATACTGTAATATGTAATATACATATGCATTTCATAGATTAAACGTGTGGGTGATACAATTCGCGTACATAAAACTGCAGCATTGACCATGTATTTTTCACGTATTGTGTACGTACGTACACCTACTTTTCTTTTGTTTTTTGTCGTTTTAGCTGCATCACGATGCGTCATGAGTCAAAGAATAAAAAACTATGCCAGGCATAAATGATTTTTTGCGGCGTTTGTTATGTAAACTTAACTGTACAAAATACTTGGCATACATATTGATTGTCTAGATGTAAATTTGAATGCATATTTTTGAGGGGATGATTCCATGCCATGCCATGCCATGACACACACATTTTATTTATTTTGTGTGTACTGTGAATGGAATTTAAAATTCGATCACATGTTATTGTTATTTGTCATGTTTTGTTTGAATCAATCAATGTACCTTATCCACACACACAATAATATGCATTGGACTGTGTGATGATGATAATAATGATGAGAAATGTAAATGTGAAATGTAAATAGTAAAAAATCATCCACGAGCGCGGGGGACGAGATGTATGTATGATGTATGTATTAAATCGATTATGCAATCTTCCCTTTGAATTTAAATTAACGTTTGATCATTTTTTTACACGTTGAAAGAAACGAAACAATCCACGCATTTTATGCGTATGGTTAGACGTTAGATGTCCAATGTGTGGAATATGGCACATTGGGCATTTACAATATTATAGTATATTATACAGGCATACTAAATAATGATAATATTTGCACTATATATTCTCGAGTAAAAATGTGAGTGGCTATTTACCATTATTTAGCATTCCTTGGTACTCTCGGTACAATACACATAATATGCACAGGCTAAGCTCTATTTTTTGCAGAACTTCAAACTTGTTGCAAATAACATCAAAATTCCGCCAACGAACCTCATCAACGTCAAGCGTGTCAAGGCAAAAGTCAAAATTTGACAAACAGACACTGAAAGTCAGCCCGAGTCAGAAAATGAAACTTATCATGACTTTTTTGCGTTATACATAAATATGTATTTCTTTATGTATGAGTATGACTCTCAACTCTTAAAAGTCTACATAAATGTACATACTTGTTTGCATTTTCATCTTTTATCTATGTATAATGTGTATAATACTTACCTGATGCGAGTTTTTGAACATAGTCTGGATTCTCGATGATATAGTCCAGACCAACACGGGCGGAGTCCATCATTTGGGCCGTCTCATCATTGACGACCATCTCCGACCTCTAAAAATACATAAAATTATGAAGGAAAATCATTAATATTATTCCAATCGATATTATTTCGTAATTTCTAGATACTTTAATGTTTAATAATACTTTCAAGTTTAAAACAGGAGAGAGCTTTTTCCCTATTAGAGCTTTTAGACTTTGGTTTATACTTTAATCTTTAAGGAAATAATGCCTTGTTCAAAATACAGAATACAATAGAGTATCTATTTAATGTCGTCAATTCGTTATTGATCCTTATTCATTCATTTGTTTATTGTCTTCCTTTTGCACGCTTTAATATTATTAGAGTTCTTCGAATTAGTGCCGGACATATTATAACTTGACTGTGTATCAGATAGATCAAAAATACATAATGTACATACAGGGAAGGAAAAGGAAAAGAGAGGAAGTAAATTTTGCTTCAACATGTATATTGTATACATATACACTGTACATAATAATAAATCCCTTTGATTGCCTGTTCACTGTTCACGGAACAATGGAGATGTGATTACGAGTGATATGAAAATGAGCAACAGTAACTACGGAATATGGATGGAGAGAGATGGAAATGAAAATGGAAATGGAGTGTACCTACTACATTCTACCTATGTGTATCTATGTGTATTGTACCTACCAAAGATTATCAAAGAGCATTATAGTCAGAGTCCATCAGCAAACAACAACAAAACGAACATGAACATGGAATATAATGTATGACAATAGAGACCAAGCAGTTGAAAATAGCAATGTCGGCTCCAAAAAAGGCAAATGGGTGAAGGTCTAAGGCTGATGCAGAAAGAGAAACAGAAAAAAACCATCTCTCAACAATAGCGAGATGTGTCCACCGTTTTTTCCTTCCTTCCCTTCTCTCTCTCTCTCCCTCTCGACTCGATATTGACAAAATGCCCGTTGCTCTCATGTTTTTTATGTGTGTTGATACTGTCTTGACTTGGCATAATTTATTCTATTCCGATTCCGGCTCTCTGCCTATGTATGTGTTCTTGGACTACCGACAAGTACAAGTCAAGTGCATGTAAACTGTATAAACTGCACAATAATGAAGGCAAATATTATCTTCATAATTATATTATCATTATGTAAGACTCTGTTGATGACGATAATGTATGTATATCTAGATAATAGCGATTACAGTAGATTTAGTATCTAGAGTATAAAGTCATACATACATACATAATACAGAGAAAGAGAGCCATTTAGTTTTCAAAATGCGATACATACATCATGGTGTAATTTAAACACAGGACAAGCACATGTATGTAGTATGTATGTATGAATACCGATACAAATATACCTACATATTTTACATATATGTATATTGCTCTAGCTTGATTTGTCTTGTCTTGTCTTGTCTTAGCTTGGCATGATGACCTCCAAGGTTTTTCACGTTTCAAGTGGATGTTATGTACACTGTGACAATTGTGTATTCATCATTTATACTGTCGCTTATAATAACAATAACGCAGTACAAAAACTGCTGTGCATACACAGCATTACCTATGCACTGTACATTGCACATACATATGTAGTAGGAAAATAGATGTAGATATAGAATAAAAATGGATTTCTTGAAGACAGGGAGTTCAGCAGGATTTTTTTCGAGCTGTTGAAGACGTATCCTATGGTTTCCGAGGTGGGGATTTCAACGGATGGTGACTCAAGAATAGTTTCCCCAGGATTTACGACTCAAATTGTCAAAAATAGGAACAGGTGGTGTGTCCAAATATGAATTTTCAGGGGCTTCCCTTGACCAGAGGAGGAGAAGACGCGAAGAAGCACAAGAAGACAACAGCGAGCAATAGAAGGCAAAAAACCTGTTGGTTGGACCAATCTCACCACACACACCCCTATCTCTCTCTTTCTCTCTCTCTCTCTATGTATGTATATTCCTTTTATTCTCTGTCTTCTTCTTCTACTTCTACTTCTTTATTATGTCTAATGTCTATCTTTTTTCTTCTCTCTCTCTCTCTGTCTCTTTCTGCTAATATCAGTAATATGCACTAGCTCTGGAGGATGGAAGAGATACACAGTTAGGCTTTTCACTACACTAAACTAAAACACTCCATCGTTCATTCTCCATTTCATTTCGTTTTATTTCATGGTTTCATGACGAATCATACATACATTTTTTCTGCTCATTCCCCAAACTTTTTGTACAAACATACAAACGAACAAACAAGCAAAGATGTGTACAAAATGTACAAAGATGTGCCTTTAACGTATGATTATATTATATTATAATAATATAATTGTATGTGCAATGTAATGAAGGAAAGTAGATATAAAGTAATGTAAGGTGATGGAAATGGATGGAAGTATAATAGCAGTGGCGTAATAAGGATCATGGTCAGCTTGATGTCTTTTTGCGTTGGCATATAGCGTTTTAGGTAGGAGAATGAGATAAAATAATATAATTCTTTTTAGGTGGTCAACTCAACTCTGCAAGAATGAAATGGTATACATATGATATATGTACATATTTGTACTGTTCTTCCTTATTCTTCCATGTTATTTTATTTTTTCCATTTTATTCTCTCCTTGCCATTCCATGATCCATGGCTTACATACGTACATGTAGAAATGTAGATGGACAGACAGACAAAAACGGACGGAGAGAGTCAGAGTCATAGAGAGAGAGAGAAGAAGGTTTTTAACGGTGGACAGTGGATGAAATTGAATTGAATTGAATTGGAATGGATGATGATGATGAAGGAGGATGGATGGATGGATGAAGGAAAGTGATAAAACAGTGTGGCTAGTTTTTTAGTGAATGAACAGTGTGTCTTGTGTGTTTTGTTCCGTCAATTGTTCAAGTTGTCGGACTTTTTATTGAGGAGAAAAGTACATATATGAATGTGATCCTCATTAAACTACATACTTAGGATATTATAGCCTACACACACAAGTATGTATATTATAAACTGAGAAGTTGAAAGAAAAAAATATGGATGGTTGATGGACTATTGGGGCTTAGTGAAATGTTTACAAGTTTACATGGTCAGGGGAAAAAAAGGGAGTTGTATGTATGTAGTATGTAGATGAGAGGAGAAAGAAGATGTAAAGAATAAGGAGAGATATTATTATAATAATACTCCTTGATTTTCACATAACTATAATTCTTAAGCAAATCCTGAGCTCATCTCCTTTAATTCAGAGTCATTTCCAAGGAAAAATTACACTTCTCACCCAACTCACCTTTTAATCTGGAGTCCTCCTCCGACTACAATTTATCACACGGCTTTTATCCACCTCGCCCACAACAATAACAACAACTCCACTCACTCACTACTACTACTACTACTACAGCTGCTGCAACTGACTTGATCCCTCCACACATTAATATTATTATTTTTACAGTGCCTCAACTTTAGACTATGGGTACAATATATAGATATACATATTATGCAGGTGTTTTATGTGTATGTATATTGTCCACAGTTTATTCCACACACTGACACAAAAATTACGACCGACGTCACCTTAGTTCCAATTATCAATCTTTGTACAAAGTTCAAATCCAAATCCAAATCCAAACAAGTATTAACTATGTATGTTTACATAAAAAATGTAAATTTACACTGATCAAAAGATGGAATCACTAAATTTTTTCCTTCTATAGAGATGGAACCAGGAAATCCGATTTTAAGTATACATACATGCACTTTTTTGTATTTAGTCACTCAGAAACTCACGGCAATTAATTATTATTCCAAATTTGGGCCAATTTATTTACCACGGTTGAATTTTACACAATTTACACAACTTGGACACTTTAAGCTTGCTTGTATGTTTTGTTTAAATATTTAGATTTAGATTTATGCATGTCCGCCTCATCCACAACTTTGAATTTCTAATTATGTACAAAGGCGGAAGGAAATGCTCATGACCAACAATCAAGAATCAATCAGTGGACTCACAACCGACGAATAACGACGACGGGTTGGAAATAATAAAATGTAATGACACAGCACTATTAACATGTGTATGTGTGTATTAGCGTGTATTAGTGATTGTGATTGTTGTCGTGTGGTGTGATTCCAATCTATTCCTCAATCCCCTTGTGCATACAGAGTAAGCAAGCAAACACACAAATAATGCTATAGCGAGAGAGGGACAAATTACTCACATACAAGGTAATAATAATCAATCAACCAATTAATTATTCCAATCACTTTGGTTCTCCTAATTGTCTTCACGTGCTTATTGATCAAGCCGTTGATATGAGCGTGGAACTAATTTTTACGATGATTATTCTTATTCTACTGAACGGAAGCCGAACGAAAGTTCAAATTTTACTAACAAGAAATCACTGGTCTGTACATACAGACAAACAAGCTGGAAATCCGAGTTGTTGTGCTAAATACGCAAAAAATTTGGATACTATATAAATATTAATTAAGACAAAATGCTTCCACTTTAAATTTTTAGTCACCGTAGAGGTTAAACCGTCTTTTTTAGAGTTGAGAGCAGGGAGTTTAAGTTCCGTTGACTCGATTGGATCTTGGGAGTGAAGGACGTCAGTATTTTTATTTAATTTAGCAATTATGACACTGAAAGAGTCAACACAAAATTCCGCAGGTACACAGAGAAAGTGTCACCACACACTGAAATCTTGAGTCCTGCAATATCTTTGTCCGTTTGTGTCAAGTGTGAAAAATAAATACGGCGAATTGTATAATAATAACTCTTTTCCTTTTGTGAACACTACTAATTATGAATATTATAGTAATATGTAGTAATATCGCATATTTTTCTGCGGTTTGTGAAAATAACGTGTGTGGAGGGCTGGTGAGAATTCTCTCAATCTCGAGGCATGAGAGATAAGTAATAGTAGTATATGATGTATTATTCGTGTATTACACGCTCGGAGTTCGAAGTTCAAAGCAGGTGTATTTCGTATTATTGCTGTATACACTATATTATACTGTGTTTTATTATGTTGTGTGCTTGTGGTTGTGTTTACGGACACACACATGGACTAATAATAATGAAATGGACATGCCGATGATGGGAAGAGCGAGAACTGACTGAAGTCTGTGTGCAAATCTGCTCTTGAATTGGCTTGGAATATACGAGGCAGCAGCGTATGAGTAAGGAGAGTGAAAGGAAACGGTGAGAGAGGAGCTTAAGACTCCATGGTTGATGGTAGAGAATCAAGAAGAAGGAGGATAGAAGCAAAGTTGTGTTGGTGGTTGGAGGTTGTCTGACTTTGTCTGGCTACTATAGGGTGATTCAATCCTCTCAAACGATCAAATCCTTACGAGGCGCAAGCTAAAAAGTAGCACATACCTCATAAAATCTTTTTTTAAAAATATGTGGCTAAATTGCATGATTCCTTTTATACGTACATAAGGAGATATATTATCGAAAAAATCTAAAAAATTTGGTAGCCATGGAGATTCTGAGTATTTTTGTAATTTCATTAATCGTCCAATTGTAACACTTTGACCTCCGAAGCTCTGAACTTGCCTTTGAACTCTTTGAGGGTCATCTCTTAGGATCTTTTAATCAATATTTTTTCGAGGGTTTGCTAATTGCTAATTACTTTTTAGCTAATTAGCTTTTGCTCCGTAAGGACTCCATCGTTTTTGGAGGATTGAACCACCCTACTGGCCGCTGAGGATAATTTGCCTGTGAGTTTACAGAATGAAAAATCCTTTTTGCTCCCTTACTGCTGCTTTTGCTTACTGACTTACTATGAATCTGCTCTCCTACATATGTGTGTTTTGTATCTTATGTTATGTATTTTGCCTTTCTGTCTCTATCATTGTCATCATCACCATCATCATCATACTCCTCGTCGTCGTATTTGTATTCGTATATGCTTTGTCAGTCAGTCAGTCAGTCTTTTCGTTCATTTTGTTCTTGTTCTTGCTCTCTGCCCCCACCCAAAAAGAACTTTATAGAAGGCTTAACCATTTCAACCTACTCCTATTATTATTATTATTGTATCTCTACGATATTCAACAGATATACACACACGACATGACAAAATAAAGTATTTCCTCTCGCACTCTACATACTTACATACCTACATAATATGTATGTATTACCTGTTGATATTTCATCCATCCACAATGTACATATGTATCAGTAATCAGTATAACATATCGTAAATAACTTTGCTCTGTCTTTAATCTTTAGCATAATACTTTTTTTAGGAGTATAATATTATTATAATAGTATGTAACGTGTAGTCACATCTACCTGTAATATACCAGGGCATGTGGAGTTGTAAAGATAATCCGGACTATATCTGTCTGTGTATATATATCCACGTATACAAGTAATGTGTGGATTGTGGATATTCCATATTCGCATATCTTTAGAGTCAAAAAAAGAAATCTGCACCTAGTAGATTGTGTGTGAGTGTGTGTACTTTTAAACTTTTAACTTTTATACATTGGTAACATACACTACATACACTAAATATTGACATAACCACTATATACAGTCTACAGCATTACACTACACATGAGGAATACGAATAAGGTTGCCCGTTGAATTTTATTTTGGATTTGTTTTTATGGATGAACACGTCCGAACTCGGAGCGTGTAGTCGCATCTCCACCTTCCTCATTATGGTTAAGTCACAACATGCACATTTTATATCATCTTGTACTGAGGTATAAGTATGTATATCTACACAGTATGTACACATTTATTGCACAAACTTGATTTCCAATTCCCAATCATAGCACAAGAAGAAAATGGATAAAAACAATAGGCGGCATATTCACAGACAGAGTCGGATTTCACCTTATCCCACTTACGAAATTATACCACCAATATATTAATGAGATGAAATAACCTATAGTCGATGGTGGTCAGTCGAATTAGCTGGCAATTAATAGTAATTAGCTAGCAGGAGTTAACAAATGCTAGCTAGTAACAAGTTAGAAGCTTTTTGTTCTTATTCTTCGTTCTTTCTTCTCTCTCCCTTTGATCTTGTCCTCATGACTTGAAAAAAAGTTGGGCCAAGCATCTAGTCGTGTTTACCTTGCACATATTATACACATACATACATACATACATATGTTATATTACGCATGATTAAAAAAAGAAGAGATGATTATGATAATGAAGAAAAGAAGATGATTATTATTACTATTTACTATTATTATCATTATTAGGTATTATGCAACTGCAAATTGAATATTATCTTTTTTCTTCACGGGAGCAAATTACTATTACATCTCAAAGTGTAGATATGTGTGTGAGTGTATATGTATTATGTATGTGTCGCGTGGGTTAGTGGGAGAAATGTCTCTAGCTGCAAGTACTTACAAAAGAAATAGGTAATAGGCATTAGTATTATTATAATATATTTTCTTATCGTATATTATAACTAACGAGTTAACTATCTATTTCAGATTCTAATATTCCAACTTCCAATGAAGGCGATGGTTGTCAATCAAAGGTTGAGGAGAAAAAAACAATAGATGATTTGGTGTAGGTAAATATCGATTGATTGAAGCTATACATAATAAATACAGTAATAATACATACATATGTGTATAGATGAACTACCTCCAAAAGCATGTGCATATAGATTGCTACTGTGTAGACTTTTGCAATTCCGTTGCAGAGGGAATGAAAGAGGATGAAGATGAGTATGTGTATAATAATATAATGATGGTACACAGTGATACACGGCAAATTGATTTGAGGGGTATATTATAGATTTTTTTTCGTTTTTATATCTATATATTAATGTGTTTTTGATATTCAATTATCTTATGATATAATCGTCTTGTTTTCATTTTCAGTTTTGTATTTTGTCGTGGGAGAAAAGGTACATGTAATAAAAATAATAATGACATACACAAAGGTTGTATATAAAATACAGTTTTGCTAGATAGTACGTAAAAAGGATCTTGGACAATAATACAATTATATTATCAGTCATAGTTTTAGAGTATATTTAGAGTATATGTATACTGTGATGCATACACAAATTCAGATACGCAATATTCAGTACTCATTCACTAGTTATTAGGTTGGCTGTATACACATTATTACTTTTTGAAAAAAATTTGAAACATTCGATCGATCAATCAGTTACAGATCTAAGAGAAAGATACGAATAAAATCATATTACTATGTATGATACATTATCATATACAGATACAGATATATTATATAAAACACGTAACACAAACAAACAAAAATAGAGTATCTAAATATCTATACATACAAAAAATACAAATCTATCCTTAAAATATTAAAGTATATAAAGTCAGCGATATATCATACGATCAATTTTCTGGGTTATTTGGTGGAATTTTCCTCCCTCAATAAAATGGTTATTATTATTATTACAAATACATAAGATCAGTATTATCAGAAGTATAATACTGCAGCTACTGCTGCTGCTGCTTCTGATGATTAACTCTTCCTCCTCTACTTTGTTTCCACAACTTGCTATTTTTTCTGCCAATTTTCCACTTTTCTTGAAAAAATACAAAAGTAGTAGTACTAAAATGTATCTCGTGACTATGTACATTGCTTTGGTAGTAGCTGAAGAAGTTGCTGTCGATACAGTGTGTAAAACGTTTCCCTCTTCAGTTTTTTCTTCTTCTTCCTCTTGAAAATTGTCAGCATTATCATTATTTGCCTCCATAACCTTAGAAAAAGACAATAAAAACAAAGCTAAATTTCACACGCGAAAAACAACCACAGTGTAAATAGAGTCATTAAATTATCATTTAAATGGTGTGTGTAATATTATTGCTTTGAAATTTTGTACGTACCCTTGTGTCCATATCCTCCTCCACCCCCACCACCACCGCCTCCTTAAAAATACGAAGAAGAATAAAAATCAAGATAATTAAAACTTCAACAAATTGATTACGATTTTTCAATCTCCTTCATTCTCATCTCATACCCGTCTTGGACTATTGACATATATCTGCACAATATATTATATTATGCAAAAAAAACTACTTACCGTAACCTCCTGTAAAATACAAAAACGAAAAACAAAACAAAGGAAACGTTTAATTACAGAGGTAAAAGGAAGAGGTATTTGAGGAATATTTAACTAATTTTCAGTCTATTTTCATTTTTTTTTTCATTCTCCAACATTTTTAATGTCCAACGATTTTCTTACCGTAACCTTTGTGGCCATGTCCTATATAAAATAAAGTTGATTTTGTCAATTAATACAATATAAAAACTGGATAATATTATGCATAATATGTACATGATGGATGTATATTCTATGGAAAATATGCCAAACAGCCAGCACGGCTAGTTTTTCTTACCACCGCCACCACCACCTCCGTAGCCTGAAACGAATTAATAGATAAAATGAAAATTAAAAATCAATTTTTAAAGCTATCACACATGTAATCATTGCAATATTTTTTCCTCTTTCAACCTTGTGCCTACCAAATATTTACCAAAGACTATGAATTTGTCTAAAAGGATTATATCCAAAGTTATATAGCTTTTTGTTGGTAAATACATGAGCAAACTTTTTCAGTTCTTTTTGCTTCTCTGTTCACACAATATATGTGTATATATGTGTACAAAGTACTCCTTGGCAGGAGGTAAACGAGCATAAATGCATGCAGGCAGGCAGGCATACACCAGAATATTTTATGAAATCAGTTAGGGATGTATTTCAACCAAGTTAAAATAAAGGAAACGTTTTTTTACGGTAAAGCGTAGGAAGATGATCTCTCTCTCTCTCTCTCTCTCTCTATCTCATAGTTTCTTTCTCTTCTTTCTTTTTTTCTTTTTTCTTTCTTCTTTCTACACGGACACGTACAATGTACAGATATTCTATTTAGGGTGGAGACCTCATGAATATATTGAGAATGTTAACTATTGCAGATAGATAATGGATATGATGAGGGCAGGTGGAAGAAAAAGGATTGAGAGGAGTATGGATCAAGACATTTTATAAATCGATTGATCATGTACAAGAAAAACTGTGGAGAGAAGACCAATGAGAAAATAATATAAAGAAACTAAACCTTATATCTTATATCCATACCCATACACACAAAAATTCATCGCATCGTATCTCATAAATACAGCGCAATACAGTGAAGATCCACAAAACATTAATAATATAACATGGAGTTATGTATGTATGTGTATGATGTACACGGGAGCAAGATCATTAATTCTTTGCACACAGACACACGTTCATCCAATATTTCTCCGTGTAGATAGATATGCAATGTATGCATATTTCTTGGGCTAATATGTACACTTAACCTAATGAAATAAATAATGTATTAATTTTTGATATCACATGTCCATAAGTTGTAGGAAGATGAAACAAGAGGCAGAGTGAGAGAAAGAAAAAAACCGGAGAGAGACAGATGGATCATCACTACCTATCTGTATGAACTATGAACGTACAACCACAGTCAAGCGAGAGCCGCCCAGTCCTTATATTATATTCTACCTTGTTGTACACATAACTCAACATGTTTCCGTACGATACTTTTGGTAAAAGGAATCTCAGATGTAGGTTCATGAGCATGCATGTACAATGTACAAAGAGGAAAAAATGAATTGAACTTGAACTGAAAATCAATCAATAAATACCTCCGTGCGACTTCTTGTGATGGGATGATCCCTTGTTTCCATGTGACGAGTAGTAACCATGATGTCCTTGCTGTGATTTGAAACATGGAAAAAAATGAACAGATATTTTTAGATAAGAAATAATGAAGAAGATGTAGACAAGGAAAATTGTGGAATGACGATTTTTTGGCTGATTAAAATAAGACTTTGAAACTTGGTCTAAAGAATGATCTTTGCTATAAAATAATAAATTTTTTCAGAATTTACCTCTCCATGTTTCTGCTTGTGTCCCTTGTCTTGACTGTTGTGATGGCCTTTCTTGTGGTGCCCCTGTTGGCCATGATGCTTCTCTTGCCAATGTCCCTTGTGGTGCTTTCCGTGGTATTTCTTTCCTCCGTGGTTGGAGTGATGCTTTCCATGTTTTCCATGGCTCGAATGATGTCCTCCGGAATGATAGTCGTCGTAGAACTTCTTCTGCTTTGAGTATTCATCCTTGTGGTAGGTGTTGTGGAATCCCTTCGTTGAGTGTCCCTTTTTGTGACCTATTTTTTAGTTTACCGTTTCACAACATTAAACATGCCTCGTATCGCCACTCTCTCATACATACCTGGAGAAAATCCGTTGTGCATATAAAAGTATCATTTTTACCTCCTTTTTTGCCGTATGAAGCTTGTTTTTTTCCGTGACTACCATGCGATTTTCCACCTGCAAACGAATTTTAGAGTTTTGAATTTTGCAAAACCTCCTTTTGTAACAAAATTCATATAAAAATTAAAGAAAAATCTCCCCAAAATCAATTACCGTAGTGTTTTCCTCCTTGCTTATGTCCCGAACTTTTTCCTCCCTTGGAGCCATAATGACCCTTCTTTTGAGCTTTATCTTGGTGACCTTTGTGGCCCTTTTTATACCCATGACTTGAGTGGTGGCCTATTTTTGTAAAAATTAAACTTATGAAATTTGACAAAATCAAAATAAACAAGTGATATCCACAAAAACTACAAAATTTTAGCTTCACTTAAAAAAATGTTGTCAATGAATCTCATGAAATTTCGACAACATTTTGCTTCAAAATCTTACGAATTTTGATCAAATTTTCATGAGAATTTTATAAACTGCCATGGAAATTTCATCAAAACTTGTCAAATCTCATCAAATTTATATGAAATTAGATAAAAATTTTTTCAAATGGCTGCCATGGTTTTTGCAGGTTTTTCTTATACCTTTTTGTCCCTTGTGCCCTTGGCTAGAATGATGGGACTGATAATGCTTTCCTCCCTTTCCGTGACCGCCGCCATGCCCTCCGTGACCTCCTCCATATCCCGTTGCAGCAGTGTCCAAGTCGTCACCCTTCGCTAAGGCCTTGTACACAACCCTGGACTCACTGACAGTTGAGTCTGCTGCAGTGAGTGTGTCATTGTCACTACTACTATTATTATTATTGCTACTTGGCTTGTACAAGAGTGAGTCAGTCAGATTTCTACGGTAGAGATAGTCAGGCAGAGCAAATTGTGGTTGAGGATTTGTCTCATCCGCAGTGTCGTCATATGAGTCAGTCTCCTCACCACCACTATTGTCATCACTGGAATTCTCCTGGTTGTTGTTGTTGTTGTCCTCGGAATTATCGGCTCTTTCTCGTCTCTCTGATTCCTCACCCTCTGGTTGCTCGTCCTCAGACTCCTCATCATCCCCTTCATCCTCATCATACCTTTCTCCTCCATCGTCTCCACCGTCTGATTCTTGCTCTCTGTTATTGTCAGAGTCATTATTATTGTCGTGACCGTCCTCGGGATTTACTCTGTCCACATTCGGATTTATCTCGGCTACCAGTAAATTGTCCGAGTCATTTTCGTCATTATTATTGTTGTTACTGTTACGGTTATTGTTATTATTTAAATTATTTGAACTAGAGGGGAAGTAGGACTGTTGTTGTTGGGCTTGTAAATTTTGTCTTAAAAAAGGTATTCCTCCTAGGTCACTTAAAATTTCCTGAGAATTGGCTGAAGGAGTTGTGGTGGCTAGTAAACTAAGGCACAGAAAGGTCGCCGTTCCAAAGAAGGCAACTAGGAGATGGTGACGAGGGTGAAGATGGTGATGACGGGTAATCCTGGGCATTGTGCGTGCCCCTCCACTTTCACAATTTTGAAGAAATTTTGACGGGCTTCCACGAATCCACTAGACACACACGTCACAAAATAAGAACAGAGACATTCACAAATTTTTTTCCTCAGAGTCCAAAAAGTCCACACATGCACTTTACACACAGCGATAAATGATAAACAAAATGAAAATCACTTTTAATTTTTTTTTTCCAAAAAAATCCTTAAAATTTATGCATTTATGAGTATTAAATAATATTCCACAAGTAAAGTTGTTGTCTGAACCTCAGACTTTAGTATAATGATGGGGATCAATGAGATTTGAGTCTTTTTATATGATTTTATGCTTAAAAAATTTCACCCTAGTCAGCCCAGGAAGAAAAAAATAGCTTGAGCGTAAAAAGGATGTCATCAAGAATTGGGGATTCATGTGAACGAGATTTCTTCCTTGTTTCATTCAGTCTCTTTCATCTCTCATTCCATTCCATTCCATTCATTTCGTCAACAATCCTTCAAGCCATCCAGCACACAGTCTGTGCTATAGCTTTAGCTTTGGCTTTGGATTTAGACTCCTAGTCCTATGTAATACATCTGCATTCTATTGAAAAATCCATGTACATATTGTTTTCATCGTATTATACAATAGCAAACTATGTAACCATGCTTCTTCTTTTTCTCCTATGGTTAACTTGGTTTTTCACGGCAAAATTACACCCCTCATTCATCTCTCTCGTTCGAGTTTACTGTATGTATTTTACTACTGACAAATTTTCATTTCACTCTCTTTACCATATAATACATAATAACATACCAAAGACGAATTTACGAGTACGAATGCGAGTCAAAATACGAATACGAATATCATTTGAGGTGTCAAAAGTTTGATTCGTCTGCTTCAGATTCCAAACACTGTTACAAAACCCTCATCACACGTCTCTCTCTCTCTCTCTGTCGTTCCCATCCAAACACATTACCTATTACACACTTTGGATTATACAGTCAATCTAATTTTCTTTTGCATGGTTCGATTAAATAAAACCCATCTTTTCGTCTCAAAAAACCACGATGTGATATAGATATAGACATGTAGCTAGCCTACACATTACACATAGTACATATACACACGCCTTTGATTTGAGTTCAGTTACGTTCACGCTTAAATTAAATTTCATTACGAACGTTTCATTGTAGTCATTTATTATGCACAATTATGATTACAGCAATTGGAAACCAATTTGAGTCCTCCAATTCCAAAATTCTTTTTCTTGAGTAATTGTTCAGATCCCCCTGTATGTAAACTGGTCAGCTGTATATGCATACATAAAGCATACATAATAAATACGTACGCAAAAACGTGATATGATACATGCAGCCCATATCGAATCATTATTTGACAGTCTACAGTCCAACTATAAACATTTTGTTATGACAATTGACTCTCTCTTTGCAGTCCTTTATCTAAAAACTATAAAGGTGCATAATAAATGCATAATATTTTGTCTCACTTATTATTTTCCTCTATTATTGTATATTATTGTTCCGAATCAGGTGAAAAGATGAAAAGGGAGAAAGATGGAGAGAGACAAACAGAAACCGCAGTTACAAATCTTTATGCACAATCAGTGCACTTCCCATTCCCTAATCCTCAAGTCTTATCCAATAAACACCTAAATATATAATAAGACATGCATTTCAAGAAGCTTCGGACGTCTTCTCACTCTGTAAGATATATTATACACATTATATGGAATATTATGTCCTTATGTGTAACGTGTATGTATGTATGTTGGCATAAAATTTGATTTGAAGCGTAAAAGCCCATTTTAACACCAGAGGAGAGCACAAACATATGTATGCTTGTTTAATCATGCTTCTTATACTTAATACCTGCACTTAATAACTTACTTCACGATGCTTTGAACTATCATTATTTGGCTTATTTTCATCATCATCACCATCATGCACAGCAAGTCAGATTCGCACTTGCAGTCTGAATTAAGCTCAACTGAAGCGTTTAATTGGATTTCAGAGTTTTGCTTCCAAAAAATTTAATAGTTTCATCTCTCTCTATGTCTTCTTACATACACACAGAGTAAAAAGTCACAATATTATACAATGTCTATATTATTGTTACAACACGATTACGATCAAAAGGTGGATGATGATGATGATAGGGATAACTATATTTTATATAGAATCAGTGGTTTCGCACTAATGGGCTCAGTGGAGTGCACCTCAGTTTTTGTGTGTACACATACTGATAGATTTTAGTTATCTACATGATATTTAATGTGCAGATGCACATATTGCCCATATCTTACATTCAACATACGTTTTTTCTGAAAGGGAACTCAAAACGCAGCGGCAGCGAAATATTATGACACTTCATAACGCGTAACATAACATAACATGGATGTTACGATTACTGTAACACTTATGGTTATGGTTGTCCATTTTAATAGTTACCATTGTACCAGAAACTATATCGTAATACACTTGTGAAGAAGAAGAAAGAAGAACTAACAAAATAATGGAGTCTATCAGTTCGATCGTTTGTTCATTCTTGAAATTTGTTGGCAAATTCAATGGGAAATATTATATGACAGTAAAATGAAAATAAATAAATGGAATAATGATCAAAACCAATTCAACTCTGACTCTATATTATGCAGATATGTAATATGAAGCTGTTGAACATTTGAACAACACGCACATCTAAATAAAACACAAATAATTGTGTGTTTATGACAAATGTGATAATGTGATATGATACGATATATGTATGACATACACACGATGATGTCCATCTATTCATAAATATTTTCTGTAATCTGTATCTTATTGAAAGAAATGGGAGAGAAAGACATGTAAGGCAAATTTTATGAAGATTAACTAATCGATAAGATGACGATTCGATTTAATATATCAGTGTAATGATGATTTTTTCCTTGAGAACTCATCCACACAGAACTTTGCTTTGCTTTCTTGATGTAATCATCCCAAGTCATCCCAGTCATAATCTTCTCGATGTTTTCATCTTGATATTTATGTGCATGTTTATGTTATGACTTTTCATATTATGTTGCTGATAAATCATCACACAAATATCTCCCTATCAGTACACACAGTATACAGTATCTATACAGAAAAAGTAAAGTTTAGAAAGAAGAAGAGACTTTGAAGAAAGAAAACGAGATGAGCCATTCATTATTATTGTTATTATACCTTCAGCTTCTATATTCGTAAATGACAAATAATGAACGAGCTTTTTTGTCATTTCATTTGCCCCTATTCATCTTCACCATGCAACTAATGCACAGGTTATATGTATTTTTTATTACTTTTATTTTTCTTCTATACCAACTACATGATTGTGTATAGTTATCTGTGTAAGAAGAGATGCAAGATATGGATTCGAAATGTAATATTATACTTTGAGAGTAAAAATACTGGCAGTAATAACGAGAAATATGGAATTATTATGACGATATGAAATTCAATGTTGCTCATTGCTCGTGTGCCAGATGAACGGTTTTGACTTGGAATTTTAACTCAAGAGAGTCAGTTACCAATCTTAAGTATTCACGTTTAGAATTTTACGACAATTTTTATTTTTTATACTCCTCCACTAAATACTTCGTTCTTTCTTCCCTTCTCTCTCTCGCTCTATCGCTCTGTATAAGGACATAAATCAAACATGGCAGTCGCCAGAGTACCCAGAATGTCTAGGGATGACGTAATGATGCACGTTTAAATTTTAAATACTTTTTGAGATGTGAGATGATTGAGAATGAAAGTGGTTCCATCGCTCTCGTGTATTTAAATCATATTCAGTATATAGTAATGACATTCGTTTATTATGTAATGCGATAAAACACAAAAATCTATGTATGTATACACATGTAATAATATATTGTCTGTACTTCTTATATATATTCAAGTATTAATTCTTATTACTATTTTGACTTAATTTGATTTGATTTGACTTAACTGGAAACGACTTGACTGAATTTGACTTGAGTCTTGAGTCATTATATACTTGTTAGGTACATTGTGTACACAAGACAAACATAATACATATTATATTATAGTACTTTATATGTACTTACAATTAGCTTTTAACTTGTTTAATTAATGTGCGAACGAGGTGGGTCTTTTTGTTCTCTTACAATTTATGTACGACTTTTAAAGTTTTACACTAATTGAATTATCCTCAACATTGTCATGAACATTTGCGAGCGTTCAATGTCTCATTGGAAACGTAATGTAAAATGTGCGTGTGTTTGTTCATGCGGTACAACTTTTTACGCGTAATTAAAAAGTAAACAGTAAAATGTAAAATGACAAGATATAGATAAGCGACAAGACATTGAATTAATAAATAAAAATAAATGTATTAATTACATTGATAATTATTTTGTTTAGAGAACTTTGTACTAGTGCATAAAATAATGTGTTGTTAAGTGCGAGGGCTTAAGTTACTGCGTTATAAAAAAAATAAAATGTGCTTTATAATAATTTATACTTTTTAATATTCTTCTCCATGATCACCAGCACTGGTATAAGAATTTCCATCGTCGATGCCGTAAAACGAGTGACCACCATCACTATCTCCATGACCACTAGAATAACCCCCGGATTTCTTGTCACCATCCTGGTGGCGATATTGCTTATGATCAGAATCCCCGTATTGATCCTTATGGGCTCGGTCATACGAGGAGTAGGAAGAGTAACCCTTTATAACGATAACAATAATACAATAACAATGCAAAAGTTTAGTACAAGTTCAGAAGTTGTAAAGTCAAAAGAACGTCAGCGTCTCAATTTAGGTTAGGTATAAGAATAAACACTTTAATTCTTTTAAATGCACTTTTAATTTTAAAGCCGTCAAGTCTGTCAAGTTTTATATAATATATAAAGATTATGCTGAATCTTCGGGTCCAACCTTTTTTCCATTATGACTGTCGCTCTTGTGATAGCCTCCTTTGCCTTGACCTCCATCAGAGTGTCGGTTTTCAGAGCGATAGTGCTTGGGTTTTGGATTATAATTTCGACTATAACTTTGTCGTTGGGGTCTGTGTCTGGTTTCCTGGACAGTCAAATCTTGACCGGCCACTGCCTTTGACAAGTCTCCAGTTTCTCCTTTCCTGGGTTGATACTGCTTGTATTCCTTTTCCGGCACAGGATGTACAAACTTTTGACGAGGCGGTGTGAAAATCCAGTGACTAGGATGAAGGGGTGTGAGATCCTCTGAATCTCCTCTCAATTGAGGGTCAACATATTCTTCGTCGTCACCATTAGCATCTTGACCAAGTTTAATGTGTCCATACCCCTCTGGTGGGTGCTGCGGTTTCTGTTGTTTGTATGGGTGATCTTGTCCGTATTCTTTGCCATCAGGTCCAAGAGTTGTCGAAGATTGTGCTCTAGTTGCCGGTATCGTTATTGACAGGGAGATGGATAGCAAAAGTGTAAAACAAGGAATAATTTGTACTTGCGGCACTTTACTCGAAAAAGAACTCTTCATTTTGAAAAAGTAGAATAGCAGTATTTTTCAAGTAATAAAAAGATGAGCACGGAGAAACAACAACTAAACTGGTTGTCCTTTTCAACAATGGGAAGAATTGAAAGAAAAAAGTTGAGACAAGGAAAAGAAAACTGAGTCTAGCTTTTTTTTTGCTCCCTACCTGAGTTTCCTGAGACTGTTTGGGGGAATCTGAGCGCCGTGTAGAGATTGTGCAAGACAAGTGTTCCGGTTGATAGTGTCTGAGGTGATATTTATGCCTTTGGGTTCCTCACACACCATCAAAAAAATCCCTTTCGGTTGACTAATCAGCTGAGAACAGAAGCCCATGTACAAATACATGCATAATACATACATATACAGGACAGCGTACATAGTTTTTCACACAAAAAGCGAAAGCGAATCGAACAACGACACAATTATTCGTTCGTAAGAAAATTGTGTCAAAATACACGCTTCTCTCAATCCAACTATTTCTGAATACTTTAAATTCTACTACGCTATCCCTTTTATTTTGTCTGTACATACATCATACCTTTAACACTAAATGTAGAAGTATCAATGTCTACTGAATGCGGAATTCTGCATATAAACATAGTCTTTCGAGATTCTAGCTGGCCTGGGCAACTTCAGCGCTTATCGTCAAAGCTCGATTGAGAGTCCATTTGAGATACTGTGTACGGAAGCATTACGACAATAAAATTTCCGCTCAACCTCAAATTTTGTAAGGGGTTGAAAAATGCTGTATTATTTTAAAACCAATTTTTTAAATATCTAATAGAAGAAAATGCTATTTTTTTTAAATTTCATCTAGTTTGCCCAGGCCGGCTATACTGAAAATGACGCAAAACACATTACTGTCTACTGTCTAAAACTTAGCCCAGTATTACACAGTGTGTAACGCATTTGACTACCTCCATCATTAAATGTGAACGTCTTTTGTGTCTTCTATTTAATTTTATAGGTGATAAACCTCCATATTTTCCTACATGAAAATTGCGGCGCAAGGCATAAAGTTCTGTTAAATGCGTACATATGCATTATATATACATACATACATACATACATGTAGGAGTTTCCTGAATCCTCATTTCATGCTCTTAAAGTTGTGTTTTTAAGTCATCGTCAGCGTTTTGATACAGATATTACAAAAAGAATATTGCAGATTACAAGTTCCCATGAGTTCATGTCTATAGTCTATAGTGTATAGTGTGTACTTACATTGTACATTGTGCATGTATAGTTATTACTCAGTACTAAGTGCACACTTTCCTTGTTCTTATTTTCTCAGCTATTAAAAGTTCTAAGGCCGTTTAATGCATAATTCCTACGACGTTACTTTTGGTCTCTGTGGATATAATAATTTCGCACATTTTGTTTTACTACTCAAATATTTGTACAGGCCCCTTGTTAATCTATCCCGATCTTTATTTTATGCATACTGCATACTATATATCATATACATAGATATTCTTACACATAAAGCTGATGAGAGCTATGGATCTCCCTCCCCCAAAGTCTTTTTGAAGCCTGTCGTTATATTAGTATAGATGAGATCTGCGGCTTTGAGATTTCTTTGTGCATGTTTATGTTTATCAGTATTTACGTCTACGATAGTTTGCAGGTAATACAGAAACTATACATATGTATAAAACTGTGCGTCCAAGCACCAAGCGAAAGGCAGCCTAGACAACGGCAGAAGATATATATAAGTAGGTGCTGCTGTTGTTTCTTACATTGCTTTTTCCCTTGCCAGTAATATTTGAATTTGTAATCATTTTCTCCCTTTCATTCAACATTCAATTCAGTTTCAGATTCAGGTGGCGGAGAATTCTCCTCCTTAATTCATAACATAGTACATCAATAAATAAGCCACCTATTCCATGAGCTCAAAACCATAACCATGCCAGATAAGCAACTTTAATGCATAATATACATAGATAAACTTCCACGGTAGTCATAATATAATACATGCATACAATATATTATGTAGAGAAAGCAGCCAACCTCCTCGCCGTACATAACTAGATAATATAATATTCAGTCAAAGTGTTAAGTATAAGTAATTATGTATGTATGTCTTGCTAGTTATTCTGAAAACGAAATGAAAATTCAGGCGAAGGTTTTCCTTTGTTTTTGTTTGCTTAAAATTTGAATTTAAACCAAAGCATCCACGTGAACAGTTTGCGGATGAATGAACCCAGAGCAACTGTAAATATCAAAATACGAAATACATACATGCACGAAACATTGGAGTGAATGATTTTGGTTTGGATTTTGAATGTAAACAAATATGTACATACGACTGCTTAGGTATAAGAATGTTTGTCTCTAATACACTCTATCTTATGCAAAAATAAAAATAATGATGATGCTGATGACGAGAATGAGAATGAAAACGAGAGTCTCGCGTCACACGTCAACATTTGTACAACTTGTACAGTTACACACTAATGTACACATGTATATACAGTACATATACACACATTGGTAACCGACATTGGTAAATAGATGTAACGTATTTAAGTTGGCAACCAGAAAAAACCTATTGAACTAAGGGAAGACAAAGGACTCCCATAGCTCTCGATATTCCGAACAAGGAGAATGACTAATTGTCTATACCTACAAATAGAAATAATTCATAATAATAAGATACAAAATGTAAATTAAATGGCGAATGACTGAACTGTACCAGTACATTACAAGATATACATAGATGCTTATTCTATGCGATGGAAGTATGTATACATATAATGTATAATGTATGTTGTAAGATATATACCACATAATAAATTACTTTCTCCATTTAATACTTTAAGAATTTAACAAGAACTGGAAGACAAGATTGAGAAACGACTTTTGACTTTTTATACATAGTAAACAATAATTAATGGTGTTATTATTACAAAACAGCATCAGCGTTTATTTTTAATCATAGTACATTAGTATGTATTATGTATATATATCGTTATATAATTAATTTATGCAACAATAACAGATAGTAGATAGTATTTATGTATGTAAAGTAAATGTTCGCTTATCCTTTATTGTATTGTTTTTTCATGTTATTTAGAGAGTTAGTTTGTAAAGTGTAGGATAACATATAACATATGTATGTATGTATGCATAATATGTTTTTAATATTGCAATATTGAAATCTCTCAAATCACTTTTATTTTTCAAGTATAGTAAAATAGTCTTATCCGCCTTTAATATTCACATAGTAATCGTCATTTTGTCAATGATAATCAATAATCAGGCAAAAGTTCGTTTCATCTCTTTTTAAAACAACCATAACATATAAGATCCACAACCACAATGTTTTGATGATGACTATTACATTTTTTATTATAATAATCTGTTGTTTAAGGTGGTTCAATTATGGGTAAATAAAGACCTGTTATCTACACACTTTTTCATAATGATATACATAATACATAATAATTAAACTGGTAGAGATCGATGTAGTCAGCCGGTGTGAAGGGGAAATCTGGGGTCGCTCTGAAGTTTTCGTTGTAGGGGCTTCTTATTTCGACTTCGACGAACACTTATATTTTTCCTCGCCATCAGCTGTACAAAAAAGCAAAACAAAAAACAGTTAATTTGTATTCTCATACATATGGATGGATGGTTTGGGCATTCTTTGCTGAGGGAAGTTTGCCAAATAATTGACATGCAAAATATTCTAATTAAACTACTAAACTTGTATCCACACGCAGGTAAATAAAATAACTACCGACTATATGTACAGACTTATTGTCAATTACTCAATTGTATTTCAGGTCATATTGTTATTGTTTCGCTTCAAATTTGCTACGTGGGAGAGCAAAAGTATAGTAGCATGAAAGGGGAAGTCTCAACTTTCTCAAAAAGTTATATATAAATAAGTCAATAACTCAATACTCAATTGAAAACAGTGTAAAGTGTGTAACTGTATCAATAAACTATATCAAAAATCGACATCGGCATAAAAAATCAAGGTAAAACTCAATCTAATAAATAAATATTGTATGTTTATTAACAAGTTACTTGCTCCTATTGTACACTTTAGCAGTGTATTGTAAATTGTAAGTGCATTTTACATATAGTAAATATGCAGAAAGTAATACTACTACGGGCAAGGATAAATATGGAAAAGGGAAAATATTTTGGAGTGGAGATCCTATTTATTATCCTATATATGCTCTTATTAATCATGATGAATAGTACTCAAGTGATAATAATAATACAAGATTAAATAGATAAAACAGTATAGACTAGACACTATGAATAATATGTATCTATAGACACGTACCTCTGCCACAAAGTCTGTGTAGATGACCTGGTTGTGCGCATTTTGCGATTTACGAGGATTTGCACCAAATGAATAGCCCCTCATTCGAAGCTGAATCTTCAAAAATCATTAATTAGTTTTATACATATATCGCGCATAAACTTTCCCAAAATTGATAATAATCAAAATATTTTGTAGCAAAAGAATTCATCAAACATGCAGAGACATGAATTTTACTTACTTGTTGATGTGGAGCT
>JAQIVE010000575.1:0-34999 GCA_034698285.1 Sminthurinus bimaculatus
TTTTTTTATTCACACTCAAAATCGTATGACCTTGTTAAAAATATCAAACAAAATTGCTAAAAGTTAGGCACAACCTCTAAAATAAGCTGGGAAGCGTGAGTAAAATACCGAGAATTACCCTCAGTACTTGCTGAATTTTTTATGCACCCCATCCTCTTTTTTGTCACTGTTTTAGTAATTTTGATGCTGTTTTTTCCCTTCAAATGGAACAGAGCCTAAATATTCCTCGTTTCACATTGAGCCATCAATAGAATGTTCATATCATCTAAAATGATATGAACATGGAGTTCAGGGATCTAAAATTCATTCTAAAGTACCTACACAGCTGACCGGCCTAGGATTTCCCTGGGTCGGAAATAGTTTCATGTGAATTTATCCACGTATTCATTTAGAATAGAGCTTCTACATATATGCAATATACAATCAAACGGCTACCACAATTTTAAAAGTACATACGTGTGCTTTATATACTCAAAAGCAGATATCGTCATTCAACTGGGTCCAGAGTCCAGAGCCTGTAATTCAGGAAACAAGCAGGCGTGTACTACGTGCATATTAGATACCTAGACAGAGACAGAGAAAATTATTAGGATGCAAGCGTGATGTGTAGATTGAATTTAGGTTCGGCGTTTCGTCATTACCATCCGCATATCGGAGCATTGTGGAGAGTGGAGCGTACACCATTCGTGAGTAGTCAGCTTATAGGTTTCTCTTTTGGACGAGGCTTTAGGTAATAGTGACAACGTTTCACACTACCCACCCATATTTAATGTGTTGATTAGCAACAGTGTATCGGAGCACCAGACTTGTTAATCCTGACTATCGTCATTTCTCCGACCATCGTCACCGTCATATCTACATAATGGACTTATATATAATATATGATGCTTGCTTTTTGTATGTATAATAGTTACATAGCTCTCCCTATCTCGATTTTAACCTTTTCTCTCGCGTTACATTCCTCCGTTTTTCTAACGAATCTATAATTGTCTATACACTGCAGATATTTAAGTATAAAGTGTAAATCCCTTGAAATGAGCCTGTGTATGTTTGCGTTCTATCGAACTGCTTGGGCACAAATTGTAAATTCTGTAATCATGTATGTAGCTGCTTAGGATCGTGTTTTGTATGTGTCCTTAAATTCAAAAGCATTATTATTACCGTCATCGACATCATGTGTAATTTTGTGTATGGTACATGCGATACATAGCATATTATAGAAGTGGAAGTTACACAAGAACCTAAGTGAAAATGCGAGGACGAGGAGCGATAAGCGAATGAGAGCAATAACAAGGGAACTCTCGTTGAAATCAACGGGACGGGAGAAATTATAAGTAGTGGAAAGAACAGTACAAATCACACAGGAGTATATGTGTATAGTAGTCCAGAAAGGAGGCGGAGGAGTAGGAGAGCTGTGGAAAGAGGAAGTGTGTGCCTAGAATATAAAGTATAGGATGTGGCAAAAGATGTGTGTAGATCTATCTATCTATATGTATTGTATGTATGTAGACGATAAAGAGATTGAGAGATAGGGAGAAAGACAGACAGGAGACAAACAGACAAGGTAGAGGCCTGTTGTCTTCAGTGCGTTCTGTTTGCACACGATCCAATTGTTTTGAACTGGCAGGGAGGGCAAGGAGGAAAACTACTTATTAATTATGTGCTGAGACTTGAACTTGGAGTTGGAACTGGCTGCTGGAGTCTGAGTCGAAGTTGAAGTTGAAGCTGAAGTTGGACGTTTGTGAGTCTTGTTACTGCTCTGTCTTTCATCTCACTCAAGACGCAGGAGAAAGGAGAAGAAGGAAGAAAAACAGCACGAAGAGTATGGTAGCTTTATACATATATGTGTCTGTAGTCTGTATAAATGCTTTTACTAACGAGAAAGGGATGGAGAGGAAAAGAAGGAGAGGCGAATAAAGTGTTCCACGACGGTGTATAAATATATATCTAGTTGTTAACAACTTGCTATCGTTCGTAGTTGTTGCTGCTCCTGTGCTTTCCTTTTTGTATCTGTCATTGTACCCGGCCCATGTCTCCTTTATTGTCGTTGCCGTTGCTATTGTCATTGTCGCCCTTCTTACCATCGCCCATGCATCACTAAATTTCAGTCTCTAAATAAACGAACGTATGTATCTCCGTGTATATAATTTGGTACGAGAAGCATTTTCAATATGTTTCATTATTACTGTTGAAAGGGTTTGATTTCGTACATAATCAGATGCAGATACATGGATGTAGTATGGATGAATAGGAAAAGAGGTTGTTTTCTTTGAAACTTGTGTACCTATGTTTGTGTAGTATGCGTACATCTTTTATATATATACACAAGCGGTAGGGAATCGCCGGTTTTGTTCCAGATTCAGGGCCTTACATGGGCTAAAACTTTTCCTTTTTAAATGTAAGTATAAATGGTTCCTGGGAATTTCTTGCATAACAGCTAGGGGTCGAAATTTTGTGGTACGTATAGCAACCCCGATCCGGGTGTAAGGGGAAGGTAAAACTATAATAATTGATATAAAATAAAGACGTGTTTTGTCATGAATTGTTGCGTTCGTTGTTGTGAATTGCTTTCAAAAGTGTTTTAATTTCCATTTGCTATAGGATGGAAAATGTTTAAAATATTTTTCGGGCACTCCATGGAAAAGGGGTCAGGAATTTATTTAAAAATATCCCTGTTGGGGATAGCAATTCAAATCTACGTATGATACATAATTATTTTTGGTGACCTGCGATGACCTTTAACCATAGTTGATTTTTATGAAATGTAAAAGAAAAGTTTTTAGCCCATGGAGCCTGCAATCCGAAAATCCGACTCAAAATTGACGAGTTATCACAGCCTAATGTGTATTCTGTATGCATATATGCGCTTGGGGAGGAGAAATTCCTAGAAAATATTACTTGTTCTCTCTGTGTTTATCCAACTCATTCTGCTGTTTGGTTCTCTCTATTTAACGTAAACTTTGCTTTGATGCTATTGTCGTTTTCGTTGTCGCTGCCACATATGTAAGTATTCGCGCTCATATTGACATTTGTGCGTCTATATTTTGTATCTGCATGTGTAATACACGTTGTGTATTGCATATACAGGTATTGAAGGTCTGGTATGTAATCGCCATCAAATCAAGCTAGTGATTACTCTTTGAAAATTTGCTTTGTTTTCACAAGAGGCAAACGGAATTTACAAAAGGACGGTACATCGGTACATAGTACACACATAATCACTCGCACACATGTACAATGTACATGCACAATGGCATATGTCACTGCCAATGAGTGAAGAAGACAACACAACGCAAGGAGTTAAAGTAAATGCCTAAATTGTATTCAATCACCTCATAAAACTATCGACTATATCTTTCTGCATATATGCTTGATGTATACCTGTAATATTATTATCGTTGATTCTTCGTTTACTTCTGAAACTCTACAACGGGCATTGCCTGACGGATATTTGTGTTATGCTAAAGTAAATGTGTGTGTATGAGTGCATATACAATCAGATGTATATTCTGAATATTTATGCATTGCTCGTGCAGATGAAAAAATTGTTTGTCCATCGCAGTAAATATTTTGTCTCTCCTTTTCGTCGTTTGGATTTGGTTGATTTCTTCTGCGTATTCGTTTCTATTCCCTATACCCGTGTAATATGCCTATGTATGATTAAAAATGTACTTGCCATTGTTTTAAGGTGACAGACCTTTTCTTACTTCGCAGTAAAAAATGTAGACGTACATAGATATATACTTCATTATTACTGGGTTGCCATCATGGTTCGAGAACTCTGTCTAAATTCGTCAGTCTGAATCACACTTTGTGTTTACTTAGAAGCGGTGGGGATATTACACGACTGTATTGTAGATTGTATATATATATATATATGTATTTATATGTAAATATGCAGAATGCAGAATACACAAAGAAAGAGTATGGTTGCGCCTTAGCATTCAGAGAAAACAGGAACAAAACCAAAAGCTGTTTCAAGATTTTCCTTTGAACGATTTCTAGTTATAATACAGCTGTGTGTTATGTGTCTTGTCTACGGATGGATTAGATTTGGGTTTCTTTGTCTCATCTCCTGGTGCTGTTTCTGTTTCTGGTCATGTCACATTTAATAAGGATGTAAGTATCATTCGGTGGTGATATTGTTGCAAATACTGGGGTGAAGCATGATTAGAGTGAGATTGAGGAGGTAGAAGGATCGCTAAGAATTTCTTTTGCTTTTTTACATACATCTCAATGTATGCATATACAGTATATACAGAATACAGATACATGTGTATCGAAAATTGAGTTTTTTAGTGATCATATTTGTTTTAGGTAATAGGTAATAGGCCACGAAAAAAAACAATAAACAATCGTTTAAAAGTCTTCGTTTCTATGATGTACTTTGAGTTGAAGCCAAATTTTATTGCATGTGAAACACTAACGCAACATTAAATCACATTGAGACAGTAGTTTGTCCCTGCGGAACGGTTTTGCCTTCGTTGTTGAAAATTTCTAGGAGCACTGTAAATTCTTGATGTTTGTAAATTCTAAATTCCACAAATAACGTTTATTTCTCATTTTATAATCGTGGTTCACCCTTTGTGCTATGTAGATTGATTATATCGTTTTTATACTATTATTATTGTTATTATTATTAGTGTAATATAGTGGTGGAGAAGACAGGCGAACGAAAGCGATAGAAGAACTGAGGTTGAGCAGATCATACATGTATAATGTATTCAATTCCTATTTATATAATAATATTATGTATATTTAGTTGTGTGTATTATCTTCCTTTGAATTGAAACCACGGGAAAGCAAGAGAGAGGGGGAGAGACAATCAGAGAGGCAGAGAGGTTGAAATGATGATGAGTACGATGGGAATAGACATCTTCGATACCCCCGTCAAATTCAGTGAAGAAAACTAACTTGTAAGCGTTCATTTTATTCGTGCTTGTCTTTGTCTCGATTGCACACTCTATTCGAAGCTAATAGAAAGTGACAATTGTGAGCTTGTAAATGAGTATTTTCTCTGTCTATTTTCGAGTAAATACACACTCAAATCTTTTTGTTGTCAGTTCGTCTGTGACACGTCCACATAATTAATATCAAGTTATGTCATGTCATGTCAGGCCGTGAGTGTATTTTAAGCACATACACAAGTACTGTATAATGTATAATGTATATGCTTTTACATATTTACATGTGATGCTGCAGTGTGTTTAACCGACGTAAATGGGAGTGTATAAATAGTCTCTGTATTGAAGAAAAGACTTCCGTTTGCTCGTTATAAAAACTGAATAAAATTAAACTTACGCGTTTAATATATTTTATCCAATTAGTAAATTCATGTACTCTATATCTGCACCGTACTGGCGTAGTACATGGGTGTACGTGATGTTTATATATGGAAAGCAGTGGGAATTCCAATCCAACTAATAGTTAATAAACAAGATCAATATAATATTATGTGATATTATTTTTGTTCTCTGTTGTTGTTTCATTCTACAGGGTGGAACATAAACACGGTGCCCTCCCGGTACTATTAAATTTAAACCCGAGTCGTCTAATTCAATTATAACGAACGTTTTTGGCAACCTGTCGGATTTTTAAACAATAAGCTTTCGTTTACTGTGAAATCTGCTTTTACGAAGAATATCATATGAGTATTAAAATATAGTTCACTAAAGAACAATAAATAATTTGTTGTTTATCACCGAGTGATAAAAAATAAACTTTGAAAAAACTGGGAGAAGTGAAATTAGAATTTTACGGAAAGCATTTGAAAAAACACGACTTTGTCCAAAAAAATCCCATCCGGAGACTTTCAAAAAAAGAAAATTGCACACATCTTCTAAAAATGAGTTTTTAGAATAGCAATTTGTGTTAAAGTTTTATAACTAAGTTAAATAACTAGTTTAATGGTCTAAGTACCTTCTGTGACCCGGAACCAACGCCACCTGAGGTCTAGATGGGAAAAGACTCGTTTTTTGTGTACAAGAGACCTTTTACCTCATGTTGATATTTTCAGTGGTACCTGAGATATGGGATATGGGTTTTCTTTTTATAGAAGTTCACTATTGATCACCCAGACGTAATTCATAATTGAAATGAATATTGCAGAAACGTGCATGGGTGTTTAAACCACATAGATCCTAACGTATAGGCTTGGTTTAGATCACTAAGAGTCAACTGAGTAAATATGGCGCGTCAGAAGAGGGAAAGCTTTAGTATTGGCGCGTCTATAATGTTGTACACGAATAGATTCTAGTTCTTTTGTATTACACCCGATAAAAAAACTGAGAGTCCATTTCTACATAGGTCACAATATATTATTAGGTGAACTTTTAAAAATTATGACCTTTGCGGGCTATTAATTTCATGTTTTGTCATTTTTGGACGCCCCTGCTAATTAACAATAATGAGAACAATAAAGGGGAACTTTCCTGGAATAGCCTCAGATTTTCATATATTTTTTGTGTCCTCATGGCCTGTTTTACTCGAATAATATGTTAGTCATGTAAACGCAGCACCACGCGCTCATTTGTGTATTACATGTGTATATTATGGAAGTCGGAACCTTTGTCACCACTATATCCTATTTTAATTTATGTGTGAGCCATGGAGTTCGCACCTTAGTCGTGCATTATGTAAATACATAAAAGTAGAAAATGGACATATATACAAAATACCAATCTACGACAGCGACAACCGCAATTCACTCTCATCTCACTCCCCCCTTCCGTCCTTTCTACCTCCTGTCAATGGGAATAGTAATAGGAATACGACTACTGCACAAACCACACACACATACAGCACACTAATAGAAAATATATTGAATCGAGACAGGAAAAAGCTTGCTAGAGGAAATGTACACAGAGGAGAAAGGAGAAAGGGCGAAGGAAGCAAATGAGCGACTGAATCACGAATATTCGTGTATGTTTATGAGTATCGTGTACATACATCAGCAGTATTCTATAAATTTTGCAAACATTTCTATTCGGACGTTGTACGAATTACTAATAGGGTAATGACATGATGATGTGGGGTGAAATAAAAGTGAGAGCAATACCACGACTATGATGATGATGATAATGATGAGGACTGCTTTTAGTACTCTGGACCGAATGTATGTTAGAGGAACCTTAAAAATATGTTCTACCACAGACCACCATGATACAATAAAATGTGTAGTATACATATTACAGAGAAAGAAAATGAAATGGTGTATGTGTATGCAGGAGGGAATAAACTAGAATAGAATAGAATGGAAAAAGATATTGCATAGCTAATGGAGGAAATGACTTGAAATGAGATACGGGCGACTATGTACGTGATACCCAAATGCTCCTTTTTTCATCTATTTTTTGTCAGTAATGTATATTACATTTATTTTATATTTGAATAGTGTAATTTGCTCGTAGACATTTAATAAAATCGTCGAGAAAAAAATCCTGGAAATATCCTGGAACTTCCCGCCACTATAGCGTCTCACATAATTTATTACATTTTACGTAAATATGCTGCTAAAGTGTTTAATTCATTTTCCAGCAGTATTTGTTATTAGATAGTTGTAAAAATAATTTCTGTGGAAAACGTACCTAAATTAGGTTAGATTACAGTTTACTTGTTCAATTATTTATGCAAATACATATGTTCAAGTTTGTGAATACTGTACGGAAAAATTGACAGTGGCTTGTAAGAAAAGACAAACTGATGAGGGAACGTTGTCAACTGTTTCAACTGCGCGGATCTGGACCAGGCATTATATGCATGTATAACCACAGAGTGTTCAAACAATCTGTAAAGTTGAAGGGTCTCTATTGTCGCAACCAAGCTTATGCATTTTACAGGAAAATTATTGGAGGTATCAGGTCAACAAAGGTGAAAACCTTGTTCAGAATCCCAGGGGACAATCTCAAACGTTCCCTGGTGAGACTTTAGCGTTCCATATCCAAAAATATGTAAAAGCAAACACGTTTGACTTTTAAATTATTACCTCATGATACTAAAATAGGGTCACGTACAGTATAAGTAATCAAGATTCTTGATTTTTGTCATCTGTAGTTTTATTTTTCGTCCTATTTTCATCATCAATGCAATAATGGTACGCGAGAGCACTCAAGTCGCTTAATCTATGTATGTATGCATCTCCAATATGTAAAATGTGCAGTCAACAGTTAAGGCCATAAATATTACATGAATAATAGGTAGTTGTCTCGTTTTCAATAATTGTAAAAACTTCTTAGGTTTGCACTTTTATCTCTTTTTTCGATTTTTCCCACACACCTATTAAATAGACTAACGTACAATATTGTGGTCCACAATTTGTGGACAAAACAATTTACCAGTGACAATGACATACATCAGATGCACGTATGTAAGTACAATGCACAGTGCACAGGTATACATTATGCAAGGTTACCTACTTGAAACAATGAAACCACGGAGGCATATTTTACTATAGCGGGGATAGAACTATAAGTTCTAACAATGCTCACTTAAAATTTCAACTTCTAGCGCGTACCACTCTTTCAACGAAAGAATCTATAAGGCAAACCAATTTTCTGTTTTTTTTTGAAACGTCGGTCTTATGTGGCATAGCGTACTTTACAGCCATTTTGTACTTTATATAGAATAATATCGTATCGCGGCACTTTCAAGTGAGGCATGGAAACTTGACAAAGGAGAAATCAGCATAATATAGAATGTAAATCTTGATTACATTGCAGGTATATGCAGAGAAAGCTCAATTAAACGTCTCTGGTCGTCCACTCACAATTCAATTTCATTTTGCGTCTATGAGGGCTTATTATGTAGATTTACAAAGGACACAAGTTTTATTCTCGTTTTTTTCACTTTTTGATGCATAATATGGTATATGACGTAACATGCAACGAATTTCCAGTTTTACAAGCGTAATGAAAAAAAGGTATTTGCAATGAATTTACATAATATGAAAGATTTTTTATACTTGAATATTGTACGTATGATGCAAGTGTAAAGTGAATTTGCCTCGTCCTGCTGCAGTGTTTTTCTCATTTACTATTACCCTCTTGAAAGTGAAATCTATTTTTGCTTTCACTTATTGTACATTCAACATTTGTTTGATATTTGAACCTATTGTTACAAGGCATGAAGTAGTCTCGCTTAGGCTTAAAAATCATTCTGTAATATTTTGTGATCAGTTAACAAGTATTATGTTTGTTTAAGATTTCTGCATGCAGGCTTGAATTGAGCAACAAATTGAGTGAGCCGCTAATTATGTAAAGTAGCTTGGAAATCAGCTAATAAACCTTTCCTTTGAGCCGTTACAATAATTTCATTAAAAATACAAAAGTAATCGACAAATCGCTGTATATTATCATTAGCTCTATAATAACTTGGAACTTTTCATTTGTAAAATGAAAGCATTATCTTATCCTTTTTCTACCATTATTTGCCTTTTTTAAATATTTTATTGAAAAACATTTAAAAGTTAATCTTCAGACTCCTCATGCACCCTTCGTTCAATCGTCTCTCGAATTTCGAGAGATTTAAGCTTTGTATATGGCTTATTATTCAGGGAATTTAAATGCGAGTCTTCGAACGTGAACCAGCAGTCAGGTGGAGGGAAGTGAAATGTCAAAAGTCACAGCTCAAATTGGACCAAGAGTAATCCAAAGTCAACTCTTTCCCTACGGCTAAACTTGCGTCCACCCTCTCTGATTGTCTTCATCTCATCTCTTCTCTTCTCTATGTACTAAATATTTGATTAATATTGAATTTTACAGTAAATCTCCATTTTTCTCTAATACTAACTGTAAAATGTTTGAGTCATGGCCAAATTACACGTGTGTTTCAGCGCCCTAGTTAATGGTTACTCCTTTTCTAAAGCGATCGGATTCGAGGGTAAAGAGAAAGCAGGGAAAGGCAGAACAAGTCAAGTATGCTGATCTCAAAATTGTATTAACACAAATAGATAAACCATGTATGCATTCTGTATGTATAGTATTATTCGCCATTTTCTTCGTTAGAGAATAGAGAATATATTGAGATAACTAATAATATGGAAATTTAAATGGTATAAAATCCAATCTTGATCCCTTGATACGTTGGAACATATGAGGATTATACATTGTACTACCAAGTCTATTTTTACCTTCAGCTTAAAGCAAGAATTCTCAGGTTTGTAGCCATTGTTTCCCAAGGGCTAGAAATTCCCTAGTACCATAAGATTGTTGTATCCCCATCCAATTTTCAGGCTCTTAGATCTATATAAAATACAACAACTTTATCCTGGTTTTCGGTCCTTTATTTCTCAAGTGAAGCTCCAAAAGCACTTATTGCAATGGTAATTTGATTGCAGAGTCTCAGCATAAAATGTTTAAATACCATATGAAAAACAATAATAAGTTTCCATGAGCACTTTGACTTTTTATTCAACAAAAGATAAAAGTGAAGTTTATGAAATAATTATTATGCTAGCAACAACACGGTAAAGAGGCATTTTATTCAAACTGCGGCAATAGACAGAGACATGAAGTCCTGTTGCTTTTGCTGTGACGCTTTTGAGCTGCGTACCGATTTTAGTTTGTTCTTGATATTCTAGGATAAGTTTTGCAAAGTAATATTAGTTACCTAAGTCTTCAGAATTCCAGGCCAAAATCCGCCTATCCTCATATCATGGATGATATGCACATTGCATACATGTATTCACATATTACATATGCGTTTGAGACGGAAATTGGATTCTCGATTGTATTTCCTACCCTGGTTTCCTACAGCGTGGAGATTACAGTCGACATAGTTCAAAAAGCAAAATTTTCTTTTTTTGACGTGATAAGTAGAAAATAGGAATGAGGTATTAAATATGACCAGTATATAATTGTAATGCATATGTCCTCACGATATAGCTCTATGTTTGTACACAGTTGTTACCATATGAATATGTGGCCAGAATATGATGTAAAAGTACCAAGCTGCTGGAGTACAGAAACAAATACGAATATTACACTTACAGTCCGGGTTTTTTGTACTTCATAATACATTAACACATGTTAACACTCGGAAATTTCTACCATTGTCAGCACTTTTGGTCTTCTAAATACATACATGAAAATACATATAGGTTTATTGTACAATATATTGTTTGATGTACATCAAGGCTCACATTTTATATGTGTATGTGTATTTATGCAAACAGTGAAAACGTCCTTATGGAAATGAAGAGGCCGAAGAGGGGAAGAAGAAGAAGAAGGTCCCTACGTACACATTCTTTACAATTAGTAGGAGAGGACCGGGTTTAGCTCAAAGGTATTAATGAAAATTAAAATGTATGCACTCACCATGCGAGTTGGCGGGTTCCTATAATTATTATTTCATTTAGCGATGCTCTCTATGCAAATACACATAGGACAAGACAGGAGAAAGAGCCTTGAGACTGTGTGTATGAATGCAAACATCTACAATCTACACATATGTGTGTTTATGTTTATATGCACATACTCTCTATGTATATGTGTAGATTGTAGGTGCCACTGCTCTAAAACAGCGATTCTGTCTGTGTGTGCGTCCGCCGAAGTTCTCCAAATTCAAAGTATGCCAATAGTTGTGATATGACATAAGCTGTTTATATAACCTGGGAATAAATTTTCAAAGCACTTGACTCTAAAGAAATTGATGGATGATTTTTGAAACCCGAAAGAATTGTCACGTGTTACATATAGCTACATATATAATTATGTATATGTACAGACAGACCCCATTGTACCCGCCGCACGCGGGCGGGTTTAAGCTAGAGCTTTGATAAAGTGACAACCGCATGTGTATATTTTGAATGTTTGTATTTTGTATGTGGTGTGTGTATAGAATGTATCAACATGAAGGAAAATTACAACGCACGACGACTTGGGTTTTGCAGTTTTCTCTGTTGTGTTTGTTGTGAGAAGAGTTGATTGCAGGTTATAATGGGAATAGGTGGAAAATTGTACTGTGTAATTATTAGCTACAACTCACATCATATACACTGGGAATCTCTCTCCATCTCTCTCTCTCTCACTTTCTGATGTCGTACAAGGTGCATTAGCAATTCCCAATGAGGACGGTATACATATACATGGTTCGGTTTGGCTCTAAGTTTGTTGATGATGATTGGGGAGAGTGTGTTATGCGTGCGTTTGTGTATGTTCTCTAGAGTCTTTTGGATTCATTCTCGATTCTCGATTGGATGTCTATCTATCTATCCATTCGTCTGTCGCTTTACTCTATAGAAAAGTGGGAGAACTAGAGAAATTGTGAGGAAAATGTGGAATAAGAAGACGAAGGAGAAGAGGAAGAAGAAGAAGGCGAAGGGGGGAGAGTGTGTGTGTTTTTGCTGTTGTCTCCATATATTTTACCTAGTTACGCGGTCATTGCTTAACTACTATGCACTATTTCTATACTGCTGTATTACAACTCCTACTACCGTCAGCCTATGGCATTCAAAAGCTTAGGGAGAACGAGGAAGCCTTTGTAACTCTATTTTCTATTTCAAAGTATACTTCATACTTTATAGTTAGCTTTACTCACAAAAGCACACCACGAAACACAAAGACTCACACGTATTCGTATGAATGTACAAGTTGACTGGTACTGGTACATATAGAAAATAAGGATAGTAAATTGTGTGACATTTATAGCAGTTTATGGTACATACTATGTATTTATGTATATTATGGCCCTTTTTCTACATGTTCCCTGTCTATTTTGCGTATCTTACCACATTATTTTTGTATTATTTCTCCCTAGTTTAATCCTTTAGGTATATCTACTTATATATATATATATATTCTTCATGTGCATTTGATTGCCTCTGGTTTCTTTATAGATAGTCTATTAATCGAACACAGTGGTTCACACAGTCCATATATTGTATAAATACACTAGCTCCAGATTAGAGCACCAGAAAATCTAAATAAAAAAAACAAATGAATAAAATACAGAAGAAAGAGATCTACATGTGTGTATGGATGGTTTGGGTTTGGTGGTGGGGAAAATACTTTGATTCTCTACTGCGTTTATAAAGGAAGTATGGAGAAAAAAAGTGAGTATCCATCCTATCATCTATGTATGCCTCCTACCCTATGAATACTAGATGCTCCTAACTACCTCGGTTCGTTCAAACTAGCATGAATTTAATCATGAGGACGAGGACTAGTACTGGGCCGTGGGTTTGTGACTTTGGCTGAAGATGAGTGTGTGTATATGCTTGCATTGTAAATTTTTAGGTGGATCCTTTTCTGTATATTGTGAACGGCCATGTGGCCTATCGCTCGGTAATTTGGTTTGGGTTTCCGTTTGTCCAGTGATTTGGTTGTCCCTTGCCCACGTTGTTGTTATATTCTCGCTTCCATTCCCATTTTCATTGTCATTGTCATTGGCATTGGCGGATCCATTCGTATTTGGATTCGCATTCGTTTTCGTATCTATGTATGCTTATCCTAAAATACAATGTAAGTATATCAGTCGTCTTTTTTCTATTTGTACAGTATAAATGTACATGTGAGTGTGTGTGTGCAAATACACACGCTTTGATTGTGGATGGCCAGAGAGATTGAAGGAGGAATGGAGATTGGAGAGCGAGCATCAGGAGAAAGCGAGAAGGGACAATCCTCATAAAAAACTTGTAGTCCATCTCGAACATTGAAAAAAAAACGCAACAGTATTTGGCTTTATAAGGACTGCTAGATAGTTTCATCTTTACTTTAGCTTCATTCCCCCATTTCCTATATATGCATTGTATATATACTATATACACTGTATACATTGTATAGTGTACACTGTACACTGTACACGGTGGACTGTCGTGTATTTTATCTACTTGTACTCTTCTTCCCCGGGCTTCCTGGTTGTCTCCCTGTCGCCATTCGTTCTTTTTCCTGTGCTTCCTCTTCTTCCTCCTCGGATCCGATCTCAGTCCAATTACATGTATATATGCATCGTTTTTAGTCGCGGTCATAATGAAATTCTCTCCCCTTCATCATCATCATCTTCTGCTTCTTCGTCTGTTGCTACTGCTACTGTTAATACTACGATGACTACTACTTTTTCCTTTATTACGTGAACAGAGACTTGCTTACATGCTGTTAAAACACTGTGTAATATCCTATACGTGGTGGCTACACAGTTATAACGTATACAGGCCACACTTACTAGCCTCCTCTCTTCGTAATTGCATATGTACGGAGAAAGTCATATAATAAATGTGTAATATAATATTTGGACAGTCATTTTAGCTCCACGCGTTAACCAAGTTTCTGTTTTACTTTGAGTTTCCAAGTCCTTTCCTTACACACACACAAACTTATAGAATATAACGTGAGTGTGATTGTGTATTATAATATATATAATAACATAATAAAATGTCATATCGGTTGTCTAGAATGAAAACTGTTGCAGCGTAAGACAATAGACAATCTAAAGTTCCTCCTTCTTCAACTTCAAAAAATAATAAATCGTAAAAACAGTGAAATTTCGTTTTTTGGCGTTAAAAAATAGTTGAAAAAAAAACGTATTTTGTACTTACGTTTATATACTTACAAATCCATTGTCGCGGATAAGAACTTTGGATATTCTACGGTTTCAAAAATATAAACTTTGCTTTCTAGACGATCGGTATTTATATATAGGATAGTAGGCACACATATGAATAAACTTATGATATAGACGAATAGAAATTATGGGTATACATACATGCCTTGCGTAATACGCATAGCTTATTACACAAACTGAAGTCAGCAGACAGACTGGTAAATGGCTAGATTGAAGAAGAGGCGAAAAAGGAAACGATAGGAAGGATAGAATGTGATAGCTTAACTCACTCATAGGTTGGAACTGCGAGCAGTATGGAATCGGTAAATGCTGCGAGTATCGAGTAGTATAGCACGATGACAAAGACTTTCTTCGTGTATCTACTAATAATTTGTCTAAAACAATGGTTTTTTGCGTGTCCGTGAAAGATCTAAAACTAAAAATCGCAATGATTCGTGTCATTATTTAGTACATACTTTTGGTATTTTTTCTACATCAATAGGAGCCGAAACGGCAAGGTTATAGGTTATCCAGTGACCTCAGACATGGGGTCAACGGGAAAAATTGGCGGTGAGGCCAAATTTTAGACCTGTGGAGATGGGAGAAGTTTAAGACATGAAATCATGTGACGGGTGAACAATTCAAAAAAAATGCGTAGCATGCAGGGACAGACGCAAACACAACTGTCCCCTTCACATGGTGGCGGGTTTCTGCAAGTATTATTATATTTCATTATTTATTACATCATCATCGTCTTCGTCATCATTATTATTGGACGACACTTGCATTTTGCCATTGTAGTCCGCCGCAGTAACGTTTCCTCGTGTTTTATTCCTTGGTGTTACTATTTCTGCTGCTGCTGCTGCTACTGTGTATACTAAGTGCACGTTGGAAATGGGAGAAAGGCAGGGGAAAAAAAGAAAATTCCATATTATAATGTTCAGGTATTTTAGAAAAAGTCTTTGGGTTTTTCTCTCGCTCTCGTTTTCCCTCTGCCTGTGTGTGTGTGTGTGCCTGTCCTCCTGTGTTAGCCTTTGTGGAAACCCTTTAATATATATTATTACATAATATAATATATCCTGGTTTTGTCTTTTTGGCTGTTACCCACTCTTTTTTACCTTGTTGCCTGCATTTTTTCACTAGTAGTGCATCCACCAGTAATGGTGTATGAAAAGTAAGTAGATAATATTGTAGGAGAGAAAGGAGGGAGAGGCAGAAAAAGGAAAGCGACGCGGAAACGAGAGAAAGGTCCCCTCGGATACAGAAAAAGAGATAGACATGATAAATAATTCGATTCTAATGACTGTGATATGAGAGTGGATCTTTTTTCCTGTCGTTGGAGTTTGGGAGTCACACACACACACAAACATATATTCTGTGTACACAGTTTCTGCATTATACAGATGGATAGATTTCTGAGCAACTAGGTTCGCTCTCTCTGTCTTTCTGGTGAGTATGTGTGTGTGTGTGTGTGTGTAGGTAGGCAACCAACAAGACGAATGAGGAAAAAGGAGACACTGCCAGAAAGACAGAAAAAGAGAGAAGGGGAGAGAGAGAGAGACAGACAGACAGGCAGAGTCGGTATACGTATTAGTAGTGAGTGAGAGAGGGAGAGGAAAAGAGACGGAAAATACGAATACGAGTTCATTCTGCGATGAGCTCAAGGAGCTGTAGGAGCTTGACGGAAGAACTTACTCGAGTACAAATAATACAGTGTTCAAGTCAAGTCGAGAAAGGGAAACGCCAAAAAAGGGATTCTTGTGTCTGCAACTGCCCTTTCTTCCTACACCACAATCGTGGTCAAATATCGTCGTACCATTTCCCAAGTTTAAAAGCCGGTTTTTCCTAGTACACATTACACTATAATTCAGTTTCAATACATTATTGTGCCGTGTAATATTTTTATTCGAACAAGTTGGTCGTTCTACAAAAATGCTCAGTGTTTATTGACAAAATAAGACAGCATTTTGTATATTATCTATATGTTGCAACATTCAACGTTGGAAAATTGTTTTTGTTATTACATATTATCATTATTACTCCTAATACCATTCGATACTCCCGATATATTCAATAGACGTTCATAAATCCATACACACGTACGTACGTACCTATGTACGTGCACTCAAACACACATACAAACACGTAATATATATACATATCCACATACACTTCCATTCTCTCCTCTTGGCTTTGGCTCTCTCAGTCAGTTAATGTTCAAATAAGAACCTGTACGATGGCTACGTGCATTCCTCACAGTTTTTGACCCCGGGCTCTTTTTCTTCGTTTGGTCTTGTTTCTGTTGTTTTTCGATTTCGTATTTCGTCTACAAGCATGTGTATAGTGTATCCGAATACTGCTGGTCATACCTCAAGAAGTGAAGTGAAGTAGATTGTGTAAAATAAGTCTGTCATCAAAAATGCTCGTGTTGATTTCGTGTAGATGTCAACAAAGATAGAACTGTCGTTTACGGACAATAACGTGGTGCACAAGTGCTTTCATTTAAATTGTTAAATTATCGTAATTTAAGCTTATCTTTATCATAATATTATACATCCTTAATATATTTCACTATTTACCTGTATACTATATAATGTGTACATATGTTATTCACTGTATACATACTGGTTATCTGTCTATTCATCTAATATATGGTGTATTATTTTATTTTTCGTTGCGTAAAAATATAATCATCAGTAGTGTGGACTGAAATATGGGTTCTGCGTTCTCCACGAAGACGATCTACAGGTTCATCGCGGGCCTGGAGTGTGTAAGTTTTGATATTTATTCTTTACACTTACATGCATACTTGTTAGACTACACGCGCAGATCCAAACTTGACACTTGTTTCTTGGATTTTCCTTGTTCAAAGATGCTGCTTTTATAATAATACGCATAAGAGTTTTTATCAAAAACTTGTAGTATAGTTTGAAATGTTGTTTAATAATAATCATATCTAAATGTAATGTATAAGGAAGAAAGAATTGTACTCGCCATGTGTTAAATTATGGACTTGACATTTAATATTTTGTATTTTCATAATATTCTCCATAACAAAAATAGTCAACTGCTGACATGCAATGTTTTTTACAAAAATTTTTCAATGTCAACTAATACTGACCATAATTCATAATTAGAAAATGTCACATGTATTTCAATTAATTAATGAGCAATATACATACATATGTATTTACATTGTGTATAGCTATCGTGTGTAAAAACGGACAAACTGTACATAGTTTATTTACACGCATGGTTTACAGTTAATTAATTGAATTTTGAAATGCATATAAACCCAAATTCGTTCAAATAGTTCGTGATTACTCGTCATTTGATTATCTGTGAAGATTATAAAATCCCATGTGTATGTGTGTGTGTGTGTGTGTTTGTTTATATTTTGTCTGTATGTACGCGCACTATGTATAGATTATAGTGTATTTAATGGCAGATACAGAGAACTTACCATTAACTTACATGCACGTTTTTATGTAGATGGTCTGGTAGATCTAAGCAACATTCACATAAGACAGTCTCTGGATTCCAAATGTAGAGTCAACGTTCAATTTTTTTATTGGAGCTCGAGGATAAAATAACACCAAACCATTTACTCACCATGCTCATAAATACATCATATATCGATATATTGGTGGGTATTTATACCATGGAATATGATGGAACCATCTACTGTCCATCCATGTACTGTATAGAGCCTTTGCGAGTACGCACTTAGCAAACTCATGCATGTGCTGAGGGCGGAGTCTAGCACATGCATTTAGTGTGCGGAGGGAACACTCGCCATTCTGTACAGTATACATGGATAAACAGTATAATATTTTATATGTATGCACTTGCTTGCTTCGTCTTTTTTTGATACCTCATTCATTGTTTTCTTACATGCTAAAAAAAGATTGGTTCATTTTTTATTTTGTTCAGCTAAATAATAGAATATGCAGAGAAGAAACAGAAAAGAAAGAAGAAATACTTTGTATATTGTATTTGTATAGTGTGTGAAGGGAAGGGAGCATATGTCATCGCTAAAAAATACGCTGTGGTGATAACAGACATTTTCGTATCAACAAGAATGAAAAATGTAATGTGATATTGGGAGAAGCATATATTTACAATTTACATGCAGTGAGAGTTTTGAACAAGAGGAAACTACGTCTTTATATAGTCCTAATCACTGTTATTAATATTATTATCGCTATTTCTATTACATATTCAATATTTCTTAATATTCTTACGATATTATTATTATTATGTTAGCTAGCAATAGTAGTAGGGCTTCACTAGTACAGATTCAAGTGGCTGTAAACGACCTTCTATCTTTGTTTATTTTCTATAGATTTTGTAGGCATGTGTAGGCAAGGATTTCATGCATAGAGGAATAGACATACGTATACAATATGCATGTTTTGGCTACACTGGTTTAAGATGATGTTGTGGCTTGATTTTGGTTCTTATATGTAATACTGTCATGTCTTGACATATTATGGATGTTGAATGTACATATACATAAATAGTAGCTGAAAGCAAGGAATATTCACAACTTGACAAGTCGTTACATTACACTATATTATCGTTTAGCCTGTATTACATAACAGATAAGGGAGTAAAGTTTTGTATTTGTTCAAAATTCAAAGCGATCACACATACATAGTTCATACTTCATGCATAGGTTCATAATGTTCATTGCATATATATGTACAGAGTTTCAGTCTCCCACACACAAATACGCAACATAAATTCTATGGGCATTAACGCCGAAGAATAATAAAGTTGAACTTTGATACTTATTTAGGGAAATCTCGACAATTCCTTTATGTGTAAGCCCGAAACCCTCTAATCCTAATTGATCTCACATAATTGTATGTATTCCCTTTCGTGGTTTACAATTTCACTTTACCTGTGGGTCGTGACATTTTGCCAAGATCCAGGAAGAACGAAATCTTTATTTACAAAAGAAAACTGCTTAACAAATTTTAGTTTAAGGTGGCAGGAAATGATCCAGAAAATAGTTTCTGAATAAGTACTTATAGAACCAAATTCAACGTTAGAGGTATATATGCAATATGTACATACATACATCACGTATTGTAAAAAACAGAATACTTAACTATGTACAATGTACATAATATGTTTGATGTTTTAGTTTGATGGAGCCTCGATTTTGGTTTTTTTTATCCAGTTCTTTGGTATTTACGCCCAGAGAAATGATTAGTTATTATTCCATATTAAAAGGGGACGGGAAATGCGCTCATACACAAACAGGACACTTTACCTTTTATCTTTATTGATTTTGAAACGAGCCAGCAATAAAAAAGTGTCAGCTTCTAAGGTTTCCAGCTCTGTGTGTATGCTCGTACAGGGAACTCGTTATTTAGGTATTTTTTCACTCGTACATTTTTTCCATTACCAAAACCCCCTTCTATATTATGTATGTATCGGTATATTGTATAATATACTTTTTGGCTACTTCATTGTAATTCCAGGCTACGTAAATTACAATTAGCCCGAGCATTATTTTTTTCTTTACTTCATAATGTTTAAGAAAGGCAGCACAGTCATTTTAAATCAACGTAAAGTTTTTGTATGATAGTTTTTTATATTACCGGCGAATAAAACCACCCACGAATGGATTCTAATTTCACATCTGACCTCTAATGTGACCAGATAAAAACAGTTAACTTGGTCACAATGTAGTTCAAAGATGACAATCATGTCCTTCCCTCTTGGTCTAAATAGGTTTTATGTATAAATACGTCAGGGACAACCTAAAACCCCGTTGCATAGTTTTTAACACTGTTTTAGAGCTGACTTTTGCATCAAATTCTGACTTTAAGACCGAAAGCAATCTTTGTCATAACCTCTTACGTATACTGCAAGCATATATTATGACAGCGATAAGCTAACCGGTATGGGAATTTAATTGAAGTACCTCAAAATTCGGGCGTCTTCATAGAGGCTTTACACAACTTGACCTATATGTAGTATGAAGTTGTACGTATACAGTTAGCATGAACTTTTTTAGGACTTGCAAGGATTCTTTCTTGACTCTTAATCTCAAAAGGCTCAAAAATTGAAAAATCTTGAGACTCCCTTACTGTTTTCATATTTGGATGCGAGTATGGGAGATGAGAGGGCATGATATTGTCTCTAATTTGTCAGCAAGTCACCTTCAAGAGGGATCCTATTAATTTTGGAGACAAAAAGGATGTGAAATTCTTGTGACAGTTTTCAAAAAGTCTCCTTTAGTTTTAGAGAAATTGATGGAGTGGAAAATTTTGTCTAGCACCAACTGTCAAACTTCTTTCTCTCTGACTTTAGGTAACCCTCGAAAATTATGTTTGCTGATAAGTAATGGAAAAAAGACAAAAAGCAAACTATTGCGTATAAATATAAATAGTGCTCTTGTGTATAGAGGAAATACTGAAGTATAATATATACAGATACAAGATACTAATATGTAAGTATGAACTTCGTATCTTAGTCTACAGATTATTTCTTTTTCTATTAGCTAGTATGTAGTTTGCATGTACAAATACTGTACATGCATTCACACATTATTTTTATGCATTCTGGTTTAAATGCCTGCGAGTACACACGCTATATGTATATTATGTAAAGTTTAAAATGTTCATTTCAAATGTGTGTATGGCTTGACAGTTGGTTTCCATAATAAACAAACACATAGTTACATGAAAGGCAAGTATATTTGCTAACTACTTATTAAGGAGCAAAGCTTCTTTATTATGTCTGTAACTATACATGCTTCCAAATGAGAATTTAAATAGGGACTTTATTTTGTCTGAGTTTGTTAACAAAGCAATAATTGAGCTTGACTAACTTGCTGTATACGCATAAATGCAGTCTGCTAATTTAAGAAGTTCGATAAATAAATACCCATAACTATTCTAACAAGCTATAATAATTGTAATGATGAGTAATATGGGATTCATTTGTATGTATTTACATACATTATATCTTGTGTGTATACCATTTGATAACCAGTTGTATTTTTTTACTTTTTTCCCTTACAGGCGTTTGCCGTCGTCATCGCTGCTTTTGCCGTAAAATGTTTGGTCGTTTTTGAGCAAGAAGATCCAGCAGATCCCTTAGATCCATTAAAATCTTCAGTACAAAAAGAAGACGGATATGATCGTGGCCGTAGAAAATATATCCAGTGTAAGAGCATATAATATGTACATGTTTAAAAAATACAAATCACAGACACTTTATGATGCGTTTTTCCTCTGGCGCACGGAAATGTTTTAAAGTCGATTGTTATTGTCATTATACATAAGTAAATATGATGTGTATGAGTTGTATCTCTAATCGTTATTCTAGTATTATGTATCTACATCGTTTCTCAATTTTGAATTTTGGGTCATTTATAGATGCTGCCATCCTAGCTACTGTTCAAGCTGTTATTCAAATCATTGCTGCAGTTTTTCTCGCAATCAGATCTAAAGTAAGAACAAACTAATGCAACAGTAGATACATATATAAACACACAAGGTATCTAAGTACAAAATTTTAAGGTTAAAATGCTTAAACAATTTAGGTTATAGACCTTCCATGAGATAGCAATAACAGTGTATATGTGCATCGTTTGTAGAATGCATGCATGAAGCATGTTGTAATATGAAACCAGATATTATGCTCAAAACATTGTTTTTCAATTTAAAGATTAGAATCAGTAGGATTAAGTTGACGAATCTATAAACATGGTATAGCAAACCAATACCGTTTTTCACCTATATAGTAGTATATGCTGCTTGAATTATACAAAATTGTCTAATTATATAATTTTTTGTGTATACATACACACACATACACAAAATACTTGCAACGATATTGTAAGATGATACCTACTAGATAGATGATAGGAAGGTAATATGCGAAATGAGTTTTTTCCTATTCATTTTTTCCTGGCAATCTAGGAAAAGAGGATGAAAGGGGAAAAGGGAGACAGATAGAGAGAAGGCTTTCTATTTGCCATTGGAGAAGTGATTCAACCAAGTTACTTCACGGAACAAAGTAATAATATTGAGAAAAAAACCTTCTCAAAGCTCCATTGTCATCAGTCATAAAAATAGATAGGTTTACGAAATGCAATACTCCATGATATAATATCAACTACACATTTAGTTTACTATAATATTGATACAGTAGCTTATGACAATATGTGTATGTACATGCGAGTATGCACATAGGTACATATTACTTATTTTCGTTAGTACATCCTTAGCATGGATAGTATGTATGTATAGTGTAGTATGTATGCACTGTGCATAAAAGGGAGACATGCTACAGTATTAGTACTCCGGGAACTTAAGTGTATCCTCAACTATGTATAATTGTGTGCAAGATATATTTAGGGTATCATTGTTATTCACAAACAGGTTAAATAAATTTACCCTTATTTATATGATGTAGTTTTCTCCGACCTTTATAATGTCTGCAGTATGCATTATACACAGTTCAAAGGTGATTCGTTGGTAGAATTTGGAAGGAAAAAGCGATGAAAGAACATTAGGCTAATTGCGAATGATATGATATGATATGGTGGCGACTCGAAACTGAAAATTATTCTGTTGACAGTTGATGATGATGTGTGATGTGAATTATTGTTATTGTAAATAAAATTTCAGCTTATAACTACATATATAATATATTGTAAAAGTTATGTCTATCTACATGTTTGAACTAAGTATCTATATACGTGTCTAATTATTTTAACAGTTTAGTAACGAGAGAAATGAAGAAATTCATCCCGGAGTGGTATGGAATATCTCATTGTTTTTCATAATATATACATTATACATACATTTATACTTTGGTAATTGATATGACGTCCTGTGTAATATATTCACGCGTGTATAAAACTAATAAGTGGCTAATTCACTAATTTTTATGTATTCTGTTGGTCCATTTTATCAGGTTCCGAAAATTTGGGTATGCCACTCTATATTACAATTTTTAGTCCAATTGATTGTCTTCTTCGTGCCCACCCTGTTATATGAGGGAATGAAAAACGAATCGGATAGAGTGAAGTCGTCGGTGAAGGAAATGTACACTTATACCCTCGTCAGTGCTTGTTTCAAAGTATGTAATACATATTATGCACATGATATAACCAGCTTTTTAGTCCAACTATCTGTTGGCCTCCAATTTATAATTGACGTATTGTACATCATTATTACATATGTATGTATGTAAAAAATATCATGTATGCGTGTTTGTATATCTTGTTTTATTATTTGTACCGTTACCGATTGGGAAGATGTTCTATCTTTGTTTTTTCCTATTTTTTCCAGGGTATATTCATCTGGGGTGTGGTTTCTCGATTTCGCTCTCAAGAATGTTTATGTAAAGCGCACGACGTCGAAACTCCGGCCGATAGATCGCTGACTGCTTCCTAAAATGTATTAAATATGTGACGGACATAATGTTGTTACCAAAATGCAAAATGAAGAGGGAATTTGTTTTTGACCTAACTTTATAGACTTTTTGAATTTATAAAAAAAAAACAAAACATGAATAACAAAGAAAAAATCCAATGTTATAACTTTATATACATACACATACACAAATATATTTGACGTAAGGAATGACTTTTTCTTCCAGATACATACATACATCATTTTATGGAGTATATAAATAGATGAACAAAAATATCTTTATGCGATGACTTTATATATAAATACAAGGATAAAACTACAATATTGTATGAAATAACTTTTTTTCCACATGTATCATTTTATTTTCAAGATTAGTGACAAAAAGTCAAATCCAGTTTCAAGAACTTGGAAGGCTTTGAACTTTTACTTTTCAAGTTCACACCTATGGCTTGTCCAGATATTTTTTAAACAGTTCCAACTAGTTTTTAAATCATTTTATGGCTGTACCAAAAACTCGTGTTTTAGTGAAGGGGAATTTCAACAAAGACAGTATTATGGAACGGCATTTTCCTCAACAAATTCGCCCCACCAACAAAAAATGATGTACCCGTAGTGTATTTTGTAAAAAGACTTTGTAAAAGCCTCTTGTTCTTTCGGAAAACGCCAATACGACATTATCTTGATCAGGAGCAGAGCTTTACGGGTATTTTAAAAAATATTAATGTTTAAAGGTAGCTATTTAAATGTGCGTTTACGCATATACTACGTTTATAAGGCACATAATATTCAATGTTTAGACTACTCATTGTTTGGCTGTTAATAATATTTATTCATTAATCCTTAATTTATGAATAACATCACAAGCCTTTTCTATATTCTATACCTTATACTTTATTGAACTTATATGTATGTAGTTGAATAGGCGATATTGTTTTCGCCCAAGCAATTCGGTTTTTTACGTCGCAGGAAATCTTCCAAGTGCAATGTACAGTTTTCCTGTACCAAGACTTTTAACGTATATATTTAAAGTGTAAATACAGGGGTTTACCATTAGTTTTTGTTGGTGGGGTCATGATTTTGAAATTATTGATAAATTTAATTAACTCCACAAAGGTCAAGTTGGCAGGTTCCAATTCCAAAGGGAAGTTCTTTTTTAAATTAAACTTCAAGGATAGAAACTAAAACTACCCATCATAAATGTTCATTCATTAGTTAAGAACTCTCCCTGAACGCACTTTGCGAAGAAAAGCTACAAATAACTTTGAAAAATCTATACAAAATTTCACTGCCTGTAAAATCTCCCACTGTATTAATGTGCGATGTTATGAAGAAACTACCATTGAAAGCTGAACATGTATAACTATAACATCATGAAATGTGACCAGAAAGTCGACCAAATAACAACCAAATAACATCAAATCGTTCTATCGTTATTCCATTTTCGTCCCAACGGGATTATGATAAAAGGAACTCTACGGCATTTCCGGTTGGACATTTCCCATAATGGTGGAGGGATTTTACCATTAGGGTATGTGTGCCTACATTTATATAAAATGTAAAGTAAAAAATTATGCGTAAAATATACTGCTATTTTCTACTATATATTATTATCCCTTCATATCTATCACTTGAACTTATTGGCATACCAAAGAATCCATTCCTCTTTTCAGCTTTTATATTTTACATTTTACTAAATATGGAAGGAAATAGAACAAACAACATGCGATTGTGAATATGCTTTTGTATGATTTATTACACAATCTTTGGTTAATTTCAAATTTTTTTATACATCTAGGACAAATCGTCAATTTATTATCGATTATAAATAGATGATACATGTATGTATTGTGTAAAAAATATGTACATAGTATACGAATTACGAATGTGCATTTTGGTTTTTTGTTGTCACAGTTAGGTTTTTTCATACTTTACACACAAATATGCATGTGTGTGCATGATATAAATATCTTGAGCAACTAGTGTTGTATTTATTGATTTAAATGCTCTCTTTGGACAACTTTGCAAAAAACGTTATCCTTGAGGCATTGCCTCTGATTTTCTTAATGCATTTTATTTTTATTTGTCGTGTCATAACAATAGCAGCTACATACTATCCGTTTGATGGGTAAAGATGTGACTTTATCCCTGAGGAACTTTGATCGATTGACTCTGAGCAGAATCCTTTGAACTCATTCTATAGGCGAGTTTATTAGGCTTGTTCCTGGCGTATAACTTGGAGAGGCCGACGAAACGTTCAAGTTTTGACAGTGACTTTGGTGTGTGTAAGGACATACAAGAAAGGAAATCAAAAAAGTAATTTAGTTAACAATGTTTTTCCTCGGTTTTTGGCGAATAAAAATTGTGGCAACAAATGGTTTTCTAATATATAATGTGTAATTGGTATGCATTAGAATGCATGTACCGGATGTTTCTCTGCGAATCCGAACGTTTGGAGAGTTGTTTCCATAATTGGCTTAATATAGTGGAGCTTATCGTGTGAGATGCATGGGAAGAGATGGTGAAGCGGGTGCTGACCAAACGAGGCCAGAGTCAGCATATTGGAGATGACAGATGAATCGTCCTTAATGTCAGGAATTTTGTCAAAAGTCGAATCGAGTTGAGACAAACCCCAGTCTGTTTCGATGACCTCATCACCGTCATGGAAACTATAAGATATATAAGTGCAGAAATATAATACAAATACCCCATAAGCCAGAGCATACTGTACATTGTACATACATACTTCATCGATTTCCAGTCTTCTCTTCCAATGACTCATATTGTTCATTAATGATTTGCTTCGATGACAGGCGATAAAAGTTGTCTTTGTAGTGTAGTGTTATATTATGCTTTTAATTTTTTTATATTTTACTCATCTATTCACACTTACGCCGTGTCAACATGATGACCCGCAAGGAACCCCACGAAAATGAAAATGTAAGAGCACACCGCGTGGACTAATAGCCAGGATTTGAATGCCGACTGGGAAAATCATATGAAACCATAAACCATAAGTTATCACAAATCATGCAAATATTTTCAATTTTTCGTTTTAAAAGCATTGTGAAACTGGACATATGAAAGAGATGAACCATAAAAACTAAAAAACTATACGCAATTTAAGCACTCACCCAAAACGAAGGAGCAACGTAAGTAAATATAGCTAATTCAGCTAAAGGGATGAAAATTTCCGGACGCACTGGATACTTCCGGAGGATGAAAGTTAATACCAGTCGTTTGGAAAAGGATGGGAAAAATCCTCCAAAATATAGAAAATGACTATAGACGGAGGATCCAAAGCGTTCAAACCAGTTTTTCGAAGTTCTTGGGAGAAACGGAAGTAAATTTTCAGCAACAGTGATTTCCATGTCCTAGAACGTCAAGACTTTTTTGAGAATTTTAAGTTTTTCATGTATTTTTGGTATTCATTGTATTTAGGTACAATGATTCTTTTTTGAAAACTAAACAAGTTTATCGGCTTAATTTTTTGAATATTTAGGTATCAGTAAAATCAGTATGTATAATTCTTACGAGCAAGGTGTTTGGATACATATGGTGACTTAGGGAGTGGGAAATTCTCCATTCTGTTGACGACTGAATCGACAAGTCGAAGTAATATTTTCTCCAGTTATCTTTAATGTGGAAAAAATTGTGAGCAGTTGTTATACACATACTCAAGAAGGTTCCAGCCACAATTAAGATTGGGATGCTTTCTAGCTTGACTCCAAGTAGAGAAACGAGGATGAAGAGAACTCCCAAGCTATCTTGCATTAGTAGTGTGCTTTTACTTGGCCCAGTCCCCACTTTCTAACAATTAATACCACATCATTATTTTTTATAAGAACATTATTATTCCACAAAATTTCCCTGGTCAATTCTTCAAAAATATGTACTTACTTGAATAACGGGGGCAATATTACGCTTGAGCGTCTTGTAAAATCCATCTTCGTTAAAAGTGTAGGGTGAATTTCTTCTCGTTGTACAGTCCTTGACAAAATACTTGTCTAATATCTTTTCCACAGTCTCAACGTTTACAACATGGGATGATTCAAAAGCTAAAAATTGCATGTATATAGTAAATGTTACAGTCTTCTTTATCAGCTATGAGCATGACTAAAATGAAAAATTGAAATACCATTGACTATATATAGCAATAGTTGTAAAATTGAAGCATTATCATTTTATTTACCTTCTGTGATGTCAGTGCCAATGGTCAGCTCTATCCATTCCGAACCTCCAGGGTGACGGTGTATAAAAGGTTTCAAGTCATATAGCTTGTCGTGAACTCGCCACAAATTCTTGTCAATGCCATCATCTTTCCTTTTTGCTGCAGATAATATTTCATGCTAAAATGTTTCACTGCCGAAAATAATCGTATGTACATTTGTACTTACACCTAATAATCCAAAGGTAAAGGGAATCAACTCACCTTCAAGCCACTCAAAAGCGTCTAGGAAAGGTATATCACGTCTAGCAGTATATTTCCAGAGTCCAGGGAAACTGGAAGTGTACGTATTTTCACTCGATTCACAATTCTCACTTTTTTCTGTCATGATGAACGAAAGTACAAAGTACGAATGCCTGTTGTGATAATTTTATGAATTTTTCAAAAGGGTTTTTGACTAATATTAAAAAACACGCATAATTTCGCAAATATAGAATTAATTCTTCACTTTGTAAAATTCTTCAGCTCGAAATACAGTCAATAAATACTGTATTTAGTGAAAAACTATTTTCCGTGTCTCACAAATTCACTGTATCTTCTGTGGTTCTTCCGCCTTCATATGTCTGAAGTCTCACGTCAAACACTGAACTTTCGAAGACAGTACATGTACAAAATACTTTTATCTGTATTAAATATTATAACTAAAAACTGTCGGCCAGACAACTGCAGACAAGTTTTTGTATACTCGTTAACACTCTTTGAGTTATTATGTATAAATATTTATTGTTAAATTAAATGCTCGCTTTTTGAAAACAATGAATGAAAGGACGAGTGTATAGTGTATTAGCAAGGAAAAATAAGCTGCAATGACCATCGGCACTATAATATTTTTGCTGTTGTTTGTTGTAATTTGCAGTCAAAAAAATCTCTGAATCTGACTAACCTGTACAGGAGAGCGATTATACAGCTGGTCCTTATATAACTTTGATTATATAATATATATATATAATTATTCAATGTATGCTTGCTTACATACATGCTATATACAATGTACAAGCATGTAACCTCATAGGCATACGTCCCTTTCTGTAGATACGAGTGATAGTAGAGTGAAAAACGCAAACAATCCACTTCAATGCAGTGCACAAATCTAATGACTTGAAGTTCAGCTCAAGGTTTTGATATGCTCAACGCTCTGCTGTCAAGGATAGTTTGGCAAGTAAAGTGCATCTATAGTTATCACCATCATCATCATCATACATACACATTACACATATTATGTAAACATCCATGCATGGCCAGCAGGACCTGAAACATTCCCTTTGTTTTTCAGCTAACAAAAGTAAATTAAGAATTAATACAGACATACTATCTAACTCATAATACATACGACGAGATTAGGACCAAGATGATATTCTGAATTCTAAAGCCTAAACCCCCTCGTTTTTTCGTCATTTGTAACTAAATGCACATCATGCAGTAAAAACGTATGGATATTTCCTTGAAAGCACCAAAAAATGGATCGAAATGTGGTGAAACATCGACTTGGAAGGTTGTATACTGTATATACAATTCATACAATGAAGAAAAAATGTAAATGATGCTGTACATAAGAATGCTCAAGTTCAGAAATACAAATGGATTTAGAAACTAAAAGCGTACTTAATTGCATGACGGGATGCGCTTTGTATCCAGTTTTGAAGTTGAGTCTTCAGTCCGTGCGATATGATGAGCATTCATTAACGATTTAGATATGTATGCAATGAACCAATTTTAATTTAAGTGAATGAGTACTCCTTACTACCTCAGTCATTAATCGTCCATTGACCATTGTCCAGATTTTCGTCCCGTTTGTTCCATTTAAAACTGGATATCCACTCCAAGCTTTTACATGAAAAATTCCGCTCAAAAATTTCCGGTTCAAAGAACTCCAGGTGAAGTGGAATGCCAGCATAAAAACAATAGATTAAAGTGAATACCAAAAACTAAAACCGCATTAGAAATCTCGATTTCGTTCCCTGTGACTTTGTCACACTTTTGAGGTGAAAACCTTAAGCGCATTCCCAGCATAATGGAAAACAGTCAAAGTACCTTGTGCATTTCAACTTACATACATCTTTCTCCAAGACTGTTCTCCAATTTTTCACCTTTCACCCGCATGCATCGTATTCAAAGTTGTAAACTTGGTGTTTTACTGGCACTTTAGGGACTATAGACCACCATGCTTTTAGCAAGGAAATTCTTAAATAATTTCATCGATTTCTCGGATCCAGGGCAAGAGTAAGCCCGAAAAGTCTCATGAAAGCGAGAAAATTTTCTTCTCGTCACAAAACATGTATCTTGTTTCATCTGCTGTAAGCCACCTTAGGGCACAAAACTAATGCCCGCCTTTGATTACATTTGAATGTTATAATTACCAGTTTATGGTTCATGGTTCTACAGATGGAATCTCCGAGTTGTCACTCTGTATTCATGCAGGTAGTTTTGAATCTCATCTCGACTCATATTGAGACTAAGACATTATATTCAATGAGTTGAGGCCATGAGACTTTACTCGTGTCTATAAAAATTTGATTGTTTTTTCCCCAATTTTTTAGTAGCTCCAGACGACGAAGAAAGGAACTTTATAAAGTCATTGACCAAAGCTTATGAAATACTTATAAAATTACATATAGTAAAACAAAATGTATCGTACTTTTACCATAGTTTTAAGTTTTTAATATTCGCTTAATGACCGTATACAGTTGTATTTGTTTATTTCAAATTATTGTTTGTAAAATCCACATGTCTCATAGCTCATAGTAAAAGTGTAGTCAGCTAACATTATGTGTCCTACTGTTTTTTATCAGTGATGTATACAATGACATAGCATATAAAACATGACTAACTCATCTTCTAAAGAGAAAGGGTGACTTTGTTTCTTTGAAGTTTAGAGACGTTTTTTGCTGTTGGCTGGATGTGGATTGGGTTCAGTTCTGGCCAACTGTTTGTGCATGCCCAAGAACAACTCAAATTGAGATACAGGGAGATGAAGGGATTCTTCCCCAAACTCTTTTAAAGTCTCTTCAAAGACTTGGTCAAGGTGATGAAGTTTGCTTGCACAAACTGTTGGAAATAAATGGTGAAGCTACACATGTAAACAAAAGATATTCCATAGTTAAATATTTTTACAAAAATAGCGATATAATAATGATGCTTATCATTTTAATGTAAAAATAATCCTGAGATAGGCAATGCAAAATGTACCGAGTGATTTCCAAAAGTAGTCAAGACAACGAATAGTGTTTGGTGAATTGTGTCCGATCGGTCTCTAATGGCATCCATTTGGCATAAACTAGCAAGGAAATATGTAGTTTAAAATTGTATGACAAGTTGCTTACAAAATCTAGGGCAATAAATAAAATCTATAATTGGGTTGCCCTAATGACAACAGCAACTAAATGTTAATGTACGTAAATAATATGATGTGTACTTACCCAAAATCATTTTCCTCTCGAACTTCGTCGCCGTCATGGAAGCAGGTGGGATGATGATGAGCAGAACCACCTGTGAGGAAGACGTTAAAATCAAAATCAAGAATCAAATCGGAAGTGAATCAATAACTTTTTTTTAAAAGCTCACAATTTATTAAACTGTAATACATAGACTATCAGTAACTACAGTCACATATAATGAATGTCTCGTACCAATGGCCACTAAACCAAACCAATAGGACGCAACAGTGTGAATAGTGAGGAATGACCAAAGTCCCGATTGAACTGAGGGAGCAATCGTCATCCAAACCAAAAGCTGGAAAACAATTATCAAGTTCTCAGGGCGAAGACTCTGAGTTCCATTGACGATCCCTCGAATCCTCTTGTACACGTCAAAATAGAAACTGACACAGTAGAACAGATGGGCATAGATTCCTGCCACAAACCTTTGAGTAAATGTTTTTTCCTTGGGAAGAAACTCCAGGATTGGTTCGACATTAGAAATTTCAATGTCCATAACTGAGTTGGTATAGAGATGGTGACTAATGGCGTGACTGATTTGATACTCCAAGGATGAGAGGAGAGATAAGTCGTAGTAATATTTGCGCCAGTTGTCCCTCATGTGAAAGAAGTTGTGGCTCCCTATTATTGTCATTGCCAGTACCAGCCCAGCCATGACATTCAGTAGAACTGAGTCGAAAAGAACACCGAAAAGGGAGAGAAGGACAAAGGCGAGTCCCAGACCGTCTTCCATCAGGCGGATTTGTAAGGTTGAATTTGTACCAACTTTCTGCATTTAAAATGACCAAAATTCAAATGCATAGTGTTTCTTTATACTTTCAACTTTACTTTTTACTTTGAACTTTACTGTCGCCCAAAAATATCATTCGTTTTTAATCGGTACCTGCAAAATAGGCCCTGCCTTTCTCTTGATTGTCATGTAAAACCCGTCCTCGCGGAAAGTGAATGGTGAGTTTCGAGGAAACTCTGCGTCTCTCACATAGTATTTTGCGAGAATTTCTTCTACTTTTTTTACATTAATTATATGAGACGCCTCAAAGGCTTCTGTGATATCTGTGCCCTGAAAAAACATTTCAAAAAAACGTTTTAGAAAAAAGACACTTTCACTAGGAAATTTTGATTATTTTTCATTTTCTTTTAATTTGCCAACTGTTGACTAAAAACAATTTGAAGTTGAACCTTTGTTAAGCTTAACCAATAGTCGCCACCCGGGTGATTTTTAACAAAGCTTTGTAAATCGTACAGCTTGTCATGTACTCTCCATAAATCGCCAATATCATCGTCCTTTCTTTTTCCTGATAGTAAAAGATTCAAACTTGGATTTTTTTACATACTGTATAAAACAATGCTTAGAAGAACACAATTATACGAGAAACCGTTAAACTTGGATTTATTAATGGATTTACCTGCAAGCCACTGAAAAGAACTTTTAAAGGGCAAGTCTCTATCAGCTGGGTACTTTGTTACACCGGGAAATGAACTCGGATACTTTGGGGACAAACCCTCGGAAGCTTTGTGGGGTCCCATTATTTATTTGTTTTATTTATGGTAATATGGACTTTTATTTGGAACAAAAACAAGGCAATGTTTTCCCGTTCCTCTCTAGCCACTATATAATAAATTCTCTTCATCTTTTTCTTAATGAAGTTGCCCAACAATTTTCATCGTTATTTACTATCAGATGGGGGCATTCAGTATAATATGTACAACAGTTGTTCATAATGGTAAATGTTCTTTGATTTTGACCCCTTGTAAATATTGGAAGTAACAGAGACGTAGATAACAGATACGTAGCATATAAATACATCGGGAGGTTAGAAATAAAGTCAAGGTAGTTTTTTCTGATTTTGTACCATGAACAGTAAAATACATACAAATGAAGAAAAGAACGATGAGGAGGAGGGGCATTTTTTGTGGTGTCGATATGATACATAATAATAACATGACCGATCCAAGTTTATCGTCAACATTAAAATGAGATAAGAGTATTATTGGATAGTTCACTAAGACTAAACTATGTGTTCATTACTTGCATAATACAGCATAGCATAATATATGTAACGTTTTGCTGAGAACAGAGGGGGCATTATAATTTATAATCTCTAGCTAAATGTATAAGAATGTCTGCTACTATTTGCCATTTAGAAAAGCAAGTGACAGCAAAAAAGGAGAAAAGACGGGCGATAAAATACACTAAGACGATATTATGAAGATCCAGATTTTATGCATAAAATAAATATAAATTATAAATACTCATGTCGTATTTTGTATTCAATGCTACATATTCAGCCAGTAGTCAGTAATCAGAAGAGTGTGGATGTACTGTATATATATTATAACCTTTTGGGGTCAGTAGTAGGAGTTTTTGTAGAGGATTTTTATTTTTATAAGAAGTATGTTTTATTTTTGCTTTTATTGAGAGTCCTAATCAGTCAAGTCTCATCTCATCTCGATTTTCCAATCGCAGGCGCAAGTTAGCACCACAAGTTCAAGGGCAAATTTGCACCAAACGCCACTCATGTCATCACCTTACATAATCCTTTTCAAAGATTCAAAGAAAACATGGCGTAAACTGTACATTGTACATACATATATTATGTGTATGCGCATTGAAGTAAGTAAGTAAAGAAAGTACATGTTTTTCTTTCTGTAAAATCATAATCCGAATTCTACTAACTACAACAGTATGCAAACTTTTATTATCAATATATATACGTCATGGACGAAGAGAAATGGCTTGCTGTAATATTCTGTAAGTAATCATCAAAAAGTTCGGTGGAATTTCACCTTATTTTTATAAAAATAATTAAAAATAGTTATCTATACAGGATCAGTTTACAGGCACATGGAAACAATAAGCTTAAGAGTTAAGAGTCTGTACCTCTGATAATACAAGGAAACGTGAAACTTAAACTGAAACGTTTGCATTAAATATACGTTTCAATTTTCAATTCTAGCTTGCACACTTTGACAGGAATCCACTTGAGACTGTCAACAGAACAAACATTATTTTGCACCTGCCATGTCTACCCTAATCCTAGGCATACTATTGCTAGCCTTTACATCAATCTGTATCACTCCAAGGTACTCAAAACATAGTCACAAATGACCAACTTGTTACAATGTTTCGAATTTCCAAAGCGCGGACACTCTCCCAGATAGATCATTTGAGGTACATAGACATACTTAGGATTGAATAAAATCATTTGGTTGCTTTAAAGATCATTATAATAGATTTAATTTAAGTTTTAATTTTAATATAAAATACATTGGACACTGTAGACAAGAGAGGCCATGGCTTCATACAAAAAGTATACTATAAGGGTCAGTATTCATTTTTTATTAAGTACTTTCTATGAAGTAGGAAGAAAATATACAGTTACGACATGGGTATATTATAT
>JAQIVE010000576.1:0-34994 GCA_034698285.1 Sminthurinus bimaculatus
CTATACACATCACCTGCATGCATGCATGCATGCATGCATACATACATTCATACAAGCATATAATATAAAGTATTCATAGAATTTGTATAGAGGAATGAAAGGCAGTCAAGCTTTTTTAACAAGATGTGATGTAAATGGATGGTAAAAAGAGTATCTATCTGTGGATGAGTGAGAGTAAGAGAACAAGTGGAGAAGGAGATAAAGATAGAGTTAAAGTCTTGCAGACTTTTAAATGATGGAGAAGCCTCAAAAGATAGGGAGACGGAGAGAGAGAGAGAGAGAGAGAGACAGAGAGACAGAGTGGGAGAAAGAATGAAGAGTGAAGGAAAATGTAAAAGTTTTCTCGCAGAATCGTCCTATGTTTGCCAAAACTTCAAATTCTACTTCAACTCCAGTTCCAGAGCAAGAGTGAGATTCAACTAGCAAACGCTCTCGTCGCTATATGCATGTACTGACAGAGCCTCGGTTTGCACACATTCAATTGAATAAAACTTGGCCGTCCTTGCCTGCCTGCCTTTCCCTCCAAAGATTTCTCCTCGTGTGTGTATAGTGTGTATACATAGGTTGTAGGTGCGAATTCAAATAGGAGAGATGGAGACAAGAAGGCAAAGAGTTTGTGTTTAGATAAGGCTGGGTATTTGCAGGTCGATGCGTGTGTGCTTATGTGTGTATATTACGTACATATATGGAAAACGAAAGAAGTTTGGCTTACTTTTATTCCCTTCAACCCTGCACAAAATCTTTTTCGATGATATAAAACACAAATGTGTCTATAGTGTGTGTGTGTGTGTAGTAATAAATATACCTATGTATGTATGTATGTATGCACGAGAAAAAAGGATAATGCTGTATATATACTGTTTTCTGTAGATTGGCAACTCTATTTCGCTACTTATTTGTTCCCCCTTCTTCCATTTCTTTCTTTAGCACAGCTGAATTTGAGTTTGGAGTTTTGAGTCAAAGTCTAAATCGGAGTCTCAGAGTCTGATTTAAAGTCGTCACCACACAAGAAACATTCAACTGATTCAACTGAAAGTGCTCAAAATTTTCAAAGTGTTCTTTGATTTGATGCCCTTCGTCACAAATAAAAGCTTGGCTTTCAGCAGTCTTGCAGCTGGAATTTGACTGATCTTATTTTTTCCCCGGATGTTCGATATTCAAGGAAATTTGACAACGAGGATGACTTGACATAGTAACTTCAATACTTCACAAATTCTTGGTTTTACCTGTATATATATGCCTATGTATATGTACACTTATGTTGGAAAATTGCTAATCCGTCCAAAATTAACATCAAACAGTTCTCAACTTAACGTTGAATTTGATTTACATGTTGGACTGGAGTTAAATGCAGCTTTAAATCGTTATCTAATGATTAGTTAGTATACATTTGAAGTAAGTTTCACAGGTGCAAATGTTTTATAGAGATATTTTTCCTGTTATCAAAAATTTGCAACTTTTTAGAGTCGTTTCGTCGTGCCGACGCACCCGCTCTGATCGACTATTTCCATCCATTCCAATTCAATCTAATCCTATTGAAGAAGATTTATTTATTTATTTTTCTTCTTCTTTCCTTAGGGCTGAATAATGTTTTAGCCTGTTATGAGACATAGGTTTGATATGTATGTAGTATGTATGCATGTATTAGTAAAAGATTTTGAAATCTGTAAAAACAAGAATTAGGATTTTCATTACAAACTTTTCGTATACAAACATGGGCACTTGTTGTAGCTTTCATTTGACGCCTATTCTATTCTACTTTTCATGGTGTTTTCTCTTCAATTAAAATTTGTATGGTTCCAGACAAAACAATGGAAGCAAAAAAATCCATGCAAATAGTTTTTACATTTGATTTAATCTCGTATGTATCTCGTGAGAGGAAAGCCAGCGAGCGTAGCATTTTTTACTTCAGTCATTAGACGTAAAGGATCCGACAGCGATGCAAAGCAAAGCCAAGCATTAAGACACATTAGTGCCGTTTTTACCTTCTTTATTTCCCATTCTCCTCTCTTGTGCTATGTTGTGCTGTGTTGTTGTATGTATAATGTATATACATATATATTCAATGGCATTACATTGCATTGTGTAAACAAAAGCGAGAAGAGAAAAAGTGACTGAGCTTAATGATTTAAAATAACACTTTTTAGTTTTCCACACGCTGTCTTTGGACAAACTGATGCTTCTCTCTTTCCTTCAGCCTCTAGTTTTATCTCACGCGAGCTAACTGCCTGCTGACTAAACACAAGATTTATATGGAGTCGTCGTACGCATGAAATGTCATCCTTTTTGTGGTAAAAACAAGGGCCAACTTGGACAACTTCACAAGCTCCAGCATGTCTATTTTTTCCCTTTTTACTTGCCCACATCACGACCATGGCATAAACATACATGAGTATGCATTATACATACATATACATATTATGTATGTACATATAAACATGGTTAGGCTTTTGTGTAAAGAGGGAGAATGTATAAATTTTAAATGAAATAATAAAATCTCGCATGTCCTCCACACTTTGTCTCATTCTCGATTTCATTCGCATTCGCATTCTCCTCCTCATTCTCATTTCGATTCTCGTTGTGAAATCCAACCTCAACCAAACCAGTGCCAACATTTCCCATCCAAAATACAAAATACAAAATCCAGCATCCTGCATACGAATACGAATTTGATACGTGTACATTGTACGTACATACATATAGGAAGAAACTACAGCAGTTTCAAAAGTTCCTCCAGGCCCTTTTCCTATTTACTGTACATATCTTCAAAAAATAAATTTTTGAGGATAAAAAAAGTAACGAGACTGTAGATGAGCCCCCGGCACAAAGTACAAGTATGTGTGTAAAATATAGAGAAACAAAATCTGAATCAGAATATTCGTCCATCTGCTATGAAAACACGAATTCACGTTCCAGTTCCATTTTCAGGAGTAGAAGAAGGCGAAGAAGAAGAAGAAGAAGAATAAGGGGTAGTAGTTGTAGTTTTCTCTCTACTTTCCACTAAATCTCCATAGTTGCTTTTCCTCTTTCTCCATATTGCATGGATATGGATGTAAAATGGAGGTTTTTCCATTTATTCAGCCCTGTGTTAAATCTGTATAGCTGACGTTGTATGACTTTTATCTATGTGTGGTTTCGGTTATTCTGTCCTCTATGTTTCCTAACTATGTATGATATATATTTATTTGGCATTAGGGAGATTGAGCATTATCTGTAATGTATGCATATATTTTTGCCAAAAACACTTTTTACATCCTACGTATGCGAACAAAAAAAATTCATCAGATGCGCAACAACTAGTAATTCTGTGTATGAACTTCCAATTAGTTTAGCAGATTTTCAAAAATTCTAAAAGACCCGTCGTTTTCATGGATGTAAAGCTTCGCTATTATGTTCAGCTTCCGGCCTCATTTGAATACATACATGTACGTCCTCGCAAATTTATACTGAATGATGAAAGAAGGGACTTTTATCGTCTGTGATGCAATGGCGAGTTGCAAGAACAGATTTCAGCATTTCTCTTTTACTCTCATCCTTCCGCTGCTCTCTTTCACAATCTCTATCTCCCTGCCTCTCCCGAGAAACATGTACATGTCCAAATCACATTTCAGATACACACTCTGAAAAAACCAGGTAATCTTTTTACATATGTAAGAGCGACGAAAGAGTTTACGCAGATTTACATTTTAATTTTATGTAAAATAACAAATAACTCGACACCAAGCAAGATTTTACCCCAAATCAGGCAACGTATTCAACTTTCGTATGGTAAATTTACTTATTGTGCTTTCTGTCAATGTTTAAATCAACCTAATGTTGCTCCAGTGTAAATTTTCCAAAGTTTGTGATAACGTGACATCATTTCTTGGAGTGTATAATATATGTGTGTATACACCCTGATTACCATACCATATTCCATATTTTATGGAAAACGAAGGAGGAGAAGGAAAAGAATAAAGATCCGAGACAGAACAAAGTACAAAACCCAGGCCTTGTCATGCCTGGGCTGTACCATATCATAGCATAGCATAGCATAGCATACCACACCATAGATTCACAAGTTCAATTCACACTTCACAGTTCAGGCTAATAAAGTATAGGGAGGAAAATAAAATAAAAGGAATTGTAAACCACCGCTGACTAGCCTATCGGTCGATCGTCCGTCATCAGAATACGGCGGAATCCTCGTCACTATCATAATAGTAATAATAATAATAATAACCTTCATCATTCTTTGACTATATCATCAAAAAGCCGAATCTAAATTCAAATACAAGCCATAATATAAATATGCGTTCATGTATATACGTGTATGTACATATGTGTGTGTATGATGGGAGACGTCCATCGACATCGACATCGCCCAATTTTTTTATGTGGCACATGGAAAATCCATAGAAATGGCAGGCGCTCCATGGACTCTTGTTCTAGACTGCATGCATTAGTTCCTTTTTTCAACCGCCTCAATCTCCATAATACTCCATACTCCATACATGCTCACACACATTTTAGTGTGCAGATTGTCTGGATGTAAAATCAGTTCTTCCTCTTCCTCCATTTCATACTTACAGCAGTCGTGCATAGGTTGATTATGATGAGATACACTTGTTTGATTTGCATATGCGTAGATCGTTAATATGGCAGATAGTATGCTGTGAATAATGTACATACGTAGTACATAGCATATATTATAAAGTAAGTATATGGAAAATATGACTGATTCGGATCTCATTTCTCTCGTGGATCGCGGATAGACATATGTACATGCATACATATATGTGAGCAGTGAGCACGAGGCGACCGAGAAAACGGGAGGGAAAAAACGAGAAGGAAGAGTCACGATTACGATTACTACTCGTAGAACCACGCGCAACAATGCATCCTTATCTTTGTATTACACTCACACCATATGAGCCATGAGCTATGTAATATACTAATATGCTATGTACTACGAACTACAAACCGTCATCATCATACATATTATGCTATACATACGGTGTAATATCACGGCGGACAATCAAGAGTAAAGAGGAGTTCTTATTGCAATGGTTGTCCTACAGTCTACAGTATACAGGCTCATCAAATTACACACTTAAGTACATAGATATTGCTCTTGACTTGACCTCACTCGAAATAAGTGCAGGAGCACAGATGAAAGATGAAAGCATTACTCGTGTTTCTACGACAAGTTTGAGATTTCTGAGAGAGAGGCGGACAGAGAGAGAGAAAGAGAAAAAGAGAGAGAAGGGGAACATTCCTCAATAGAACGACCAGAAACAGCACGTAAAATATTATTTTGTGAAATTCCTTCCCATAAACATACACACACACACTTACAGTCATATAGAGACTAGAGAGGCATAAAATAAAACCGGGGATGAGAGTACGAGTGGTCAGTCTATACATATAGGGCAAAAAGTAATGAAAAACTTCACGAAAATTATTATGTGGAGTCCAAACCTCCGATATATACTGCACTAAATATTTTATTACTACAGAAAAGAGGAATAAAATCAGCCCTATAGTTTGGAAAATATTCATGCTGAGTAAAAACAGAATATTTCGTGACGTTTTAATTTTAAAAGTTAAATTTTGAAATTAATTTTTCGTTATAATGCTTTCCATGCCAATATATTTTACTTTTACATATTATATGCTACTTGATACTTATACATAATCGTATTTTTATTGTTGAATACCCAGTTTTGAAGAGTTTTGAACAGGAACTTTAGGAAGACCTGTTTTGACCCAAATCAAATTTTAATTATGTAGCATTAGAAATGTAGAGCTTCAGTTTGAAACGGCGTAGGTAATTTAATTTTTACGTAGATACTGTACACTGTACACATACAATATACATCTTTAGACTACGTTTTTGCACTGGAAAATCAGCCTGCTTGCCATGGTTAGCTTTTTAATCTTGGCTAACATGCATGCATGCCAGCCCGCCTCGACTTTTTTTAGCATTATTTAAAAGGATTATTAAAAAAATCAAATTAGAATTCAAGTTTTCCTCTAAAGCATCTTTCCAATCTTGCAAGGAAAATTCAAAGAGTACCTTTTTGTAATTTTGCTATAATTTCCAGCAGTGAGCACAGGAGCAGCAGTGATGCGGCTCTAAAATTCTTTGTACGCTTTAAGAAATGTTTTTACGTGCAAACTCATCAGCCGCGTCTCCACAATAAATAATAATCCTATTAACACCCAAAAACTTGTGTAGGCTACACATGAATACGGAGATACATATGCCGGGAAACTCAAGGAATATGTACATTGTAGGAAAAAATAAAAGTGAGAGTCAAGACGGGGAAAAAACTTCTTCATTGATGCTAGCTAACAAAGCACCGTGCACACAGGGACTCGACTCGAGACTTATCGACTACTGACTACACAGGTACAAAAAAATATAAACTAGTTAGAAAAAAAGCGCAAAGCTCATCTTCAGAAGCAAGAAGAAGAAGAAGAAGACTTAGTCTGTACGAGACGATGTGTATACACATGTATCTAGTATGTATGCATAAAAGACAAGACGAGACAACAAAACAAAGAAAAGAAGAAGAAAAAACTAGAGGGCTGGAATTTACTCTTTTTCTCTCCCGCTAATACCTTCAGTCTACATTCATTATATAATTTAAAACACCTTTACTTTACTCTCTACCTTCCTGTGTAGCTTTGCCTTTGCTTTCGGAATCACCTGCCTCCTGCCTTTATGCCTTCCTTCGTCTCTTTGTGTATCATACAAAGATAAAAGAGAGATGAAAAGAAAAAATAATAAGAAAAGGATAAAAAACGCATAGAGGAGTCATAGTGAGACGTAGACGAAACAGCACAAGAAACGAAGAAGATCGACTTAATGTCGTGCACGCACTTCCCTCTTTTCTCTCTCTCTCTCTCTCTTTTCTTCATTTTGCTCTTTCCTACTATTCCATTTATTCTTCGGTGTCTAAAAAACTACTCTGCTTATTTCTCTATACATATTCGTGTTTACTGTTATTACACGCGTGTTGAGTACGACAGACAATTTTGTATCCATACATACATGCGTATGCATTCAGTTCAACTCAAGATTGTGTCAGTATAGTCAGTACACCTTAATATACACCTTTTTTGTGTGTATATTTTTTGAACAGAGCCCATACACCGTATACCTTATACCTTATACAATAAACAATAAACTAATGTACGCTGTGCACCTTTGGTTACATTCTATTTTTTTCTTCCGCTTCCAGCTCCTGCTCTCGCTACCTTTTCTCTCTACGTCTCAATTTAAATCCAAATGTATTTTATTCATATTGCCCATACATCCGAGAAAGAGATCATATTATGTATAATGGACAAGTTTTGTAGACTGCATTTCCATTTGTATCCCCTTGTATTGTACACATTGAACCATTTGCTCCAAAGCAACAGCATCATCAACAAAAACTAACAATATAAAGGAAACTATATACATTCGCGTCTTTTCTTGTTTTTACATACAAATACGAATACGAAAGGCTCAGGCACAACATGCAAAATCCGACTGTACATCTCACAGAGCAAACAGCCGAATTTGTGTTGGTACTGTGTTGTGTTGTTTGTTGTGTGATGTGATGCCCGGACTATGTACATTGTACATACAAGGAATCAAGAGGAAGAATGACGTCGAAATTGAATGAATGCGTGAATGAATGGATAGATGGATGGAACCAAGAACCTCTATCTTGTCTCAAAAGCATAACATGTACGTTGTACACTAGTGAATATGTACAATGTACATGTACACTATACACAATACACACCCGCTTTTGTACAGAAAAGACTTTTACATCTTTCCAAGAAGGAGGAAAATACTGTCCCTTGAGTATTCAAAAACTTCCGCAGTCTCCTCCATCTCCATTTCCATACGGAAAATAATAAGAAAATAATATGGACCAACTTTCCCCCCATTGTAGATAAAAAAGCACTCCTCCAAATCTATATAAAATGTAAAAGTTTATGTGTAAATATCAATATAATACACAATACAACACACTATACATACGTAGAATACAAAAGAATTGAACTTGATACGATGCGATACATACTTACTTTCGTGTCGTATAGAAGGGAAGCTGGAGGAACATGCGGAAAATGAGAGTAAATGGTAAATGGTGAGCCCATTATTATGGATATCGAGAATTTTATTGTATTTATTCTATTGCCATATCCATTATCCAGCACTAGCTCAACCTTTCCCTGGGTTCAGCGTGTGTATGATAACTGCACAGACACAGGTGTTGTATAAAGCCTGTGTATTGTGTATGTCTATTGTATGTGTGTAGTGTGTATATTGTATATAGTGCAAAAAAGGAAGACGCAACAGTAGCAGCTTTGACACGTCGCCTCTATACACTCGTTCTCCCATTTATTTCGATTATCTATAGTCGATCCGAATTCCAGGTTTCAGACTCCAGACTCCAGCCTCTCCTTTCCAGTGCCTTTTTATGGATTGCAATCTTCTATTTTCCCGTATACACAATACACATACATACAGAGAAAGGTTCACGTAACTGGAGAATCGAATCCGTGTATGTACCTACATACTCAGCTATACAATAGAAAGGTTCTGCAAGACTCCAGAGGATGACTTTACAGTATATGTGATATTATACTGTTTATATTGGCAAAATAAAAGGTAAAAGAACATGAATTTGATATTACAGGCTTGTCCAATATGTACAACATTCTCCTCATATGATAAAAGTATGGAATCAGATTCAATTTTTCAAAACCTCTCCAGTAGGTTGATACAATAATATGATATGAGATATAATGTCATACATAATGGAAAATGATTGTTTTCCTTTGGCAATTTCAGCTCTTTTTCGGGAACAGAAAAAAGCATTCAAATTTCCCTGTGACGGTAGACAACAGACAAAGAGCAAAAGACAAGAGTAACAAACATAGACAATATTTTCATTGCTCAGTTATATAGCTTTTGTATTAACTTGGACTGACGGCCAAGCATGAAGTTTGAGTTGTAGACTGTGGACTTGCAGTCAACTTTGAAGAGGAAGAAAAAGCGACATTGAAAAACACCACATTGGAGAGCATCGTCATCATGTCCATAAATGGCTCTCTCATTTATCCAGTTTTTCCTATACTTTTCCATTCCCACCCAACATAGTTGTTCGACGTTGTACATACATTTACAATGTACAACCACATATTTTTATAAGTATACGTATGCACACACTCCCAAAGACATTTAGAACGATGAATGAGCAAAGAAGCAATAAACAATAGGCTATAACGTTGTGAAATGTACAATGATAATTCTTGGATAATTTCTCCGTAACTTCTATCTAGGCATTATGTAAGACGATGAGCAGGAAAAGCCGTAGCGCTTATTAAAAGTTAAACACTCCTTTTAGTGTGACGCTCAAGAGTGGAATTTCAACTTAAAATGATAGAAGACTCTGTGTTTCTTTTCCAGCAATTTTTTGTCTCTGTTGTGATGTAAAATCTTTGAAATATTGTACCTCGGTGTAATATCGTAGAAAATATGTAAGTCACTGCGAAAAACACCGTGAGCCTTTATTTACAATGGGACGATTCTTTTCAAAAATGTTACATTTTTGTCTCTATAACTACTGTCAGACACTTGCAAAAAGTTGAATATTTTCCATTTCAACATTCACCATTAAAACGCCTTTTTGAACAAACACTTTTATATTCTAACGATTTTTGACCTGTTAAATTTATTATCGAATTAAATGTAAAATTTGGCTTAAAGTAACATTAAATTTGCTGCCTGCCATTATCCTGGTTAGCAACGTTAAAAAGTAACTAAAGTAAAACACTGAGAAAGGAAGAGGAGGTTTGAATGGGTAAATGTGTTCGATCCGTATATGGAACAGGACAGATGAAAAAGGCTGGCTGTATGCATACAATGACTGTATTATCTTATGAGAGTTTTTACCTATAACTAAAGTCCATAAAATGTCTTGCTCCACGCCTCGCCCACACACCTGAGCCTCTCCACGGAGAATTGAGCGTTGAGCTCAAATCTTTACAGTTTATACGCGAGGAACAAATGCAAGTGCATTTCCATGCAGTATTGTCCTTTCTTGTCGTTTCCCTCTTTTCCTTCCAGATAAAAATGTGTATATTATACAGTATATAAGAATAAAATATATAAAGTACCTATATAGAAAGAAAAAGAGCCGGTCGACAAGGCCAACGGACCGGTAAAAATTCAGGCAATGTGTTTAAATCTTTCTTCTCTTTTCTTTTTTCGTCTCAAAAAGTCAACAGAGGATAGCAAGCTGAAAAACTTGTGTAAATAGTTACATACATATACATAGCAAAGAATGCATTCAGCTGCATCATCTCATTTTCCTTTTGAAATGGGTGGGTGTCTGGCACTGATTCTGATTGCGGATCTGCACATACACAGATTCTGATTGTATATTCCACTTATACATAATATATCCTTTACTTTTCTCCTCTGAGTCTGACGCCACGAGTTTTGCTCCAGGTGAAATCCACACCGACTCTCTTTATGCTAACAAATATACAGCGAGATTGAAACTGGGAAACCCGAACAATGGTAACGAACCAACTATTCAAACGAAATCATATCATATCATATCTTGCAGAATCCATTTTACGCACATGAAATATATAATAACAATTATTATTCATATTATTACTGTACTTGTATGTTGTACATTGTACATTGTACATACAACTTGTCTACATAACAATGGTCGATATAAATATGACAGGTTTCTTTTTTTATCGTCCAACTTATTATCAAAATCTATTGTACTCTGCACTGCACATTGACTAGATTTTTTTTGTCCAAGTGCTGCACTTGTTGGAATGAATGCTCAGACCTATTTTTCATACACGACTGTAAGAATGTGGACTTTGCCCAGATAGAAGAAAAGACGGGCAAGCAAGTAGATAGATAGATAGATGGATGGATAGATGAGATGGACTTTCTTAAACGTCTTTGACGACATTGACTTGAAAATTTGGATTCGGATGTGGAATGCAGACAGAAATGACAATGATAGATTGAAATGTAGAGCGACCAGAAGACCAGACGATGAAAAGGAGCCCGTTTTGAATTTTTTATGTGGGAGAACATGAATTGCACATTCAATTATCGAGCAGACGGGTTGGTTCAGTTTGCTTGGTCCTTCTGCCTCCTCCCTGTATGTAGTTCTGCAAAAGAGATAACTATGTATGTAGAACTGAAGACGACGGGAGGAAAGAAAAACGAAAACGAAAATGAAAATGCGCACGTTCTTTCATTGCCATTTCCATCTCGATCATAAACTCAAGTAAACTCAGATGGTAAAGAAAGGCCAAGTGGAGCCTCGTCGTCATCGTCGTCGTAGTAGTCATCGTCATGTATGATAAAAAATATTGTATTAATGCAAGTTGAGTCGAGAGTCGAAAGACGAGAGATCGAAAGGCAGAGTTGGAGAAAAATATGCTGCCGTGTGCTCTACCGCTGCCACTACCCCATAATATGATGTAATGTACATATGCACATAGGGAGAGAAGTGGAGTAGTAGTAGTGGCTGTCTCAGTCTCATCTTCCTCCTTTTCATTTTCTATCTATCGAATATTCGTTTATAGTCCAGAGCTTTGGGATACACACACACACGCACACACAAGACATAATCGAGATCAGAGAAGAAGATGAGCAAGAGAAACTACGGGCAAATAGGGACATATACATATTATATAGAAATCCATAGATAAATGTGTCTATATAAGCCATGCCACAAGGTAAATTCCAGTATGTGTTCAAGTGTACATCGTGCATCTTTTTCTTTTTTGTTATCGAGGACGAATAGCTTGGTTCTCCATGTGATTCGTAATTCGTACGAATCACATGGTCTGCTCTGTGACTTGTGAGTTTTGATGTAGTGCTAGAGCTGCTGCTGATGCCATGCCATGCTTCACTGCTCTTTCTTCTTTTTATTTTTTTTTCGTCTTGCTCTACCTCTCACTCTCCCTCTCATTCTTGGTCTTCATCATTTTCTTATTATTATTACTTATTAGGAACATGATGAGCGCCCTGTGAGCAACCAATTTGTATCCCACTTTTCTCCTTCTTTTCTCTGCCTCGTCTTAACATGGCATCGTGAACATGAATATCACCGAAGGGGAATTTCCTCACAAATATCTGGGTTATAGGCCATAGATGCATATAACTGTAGCAAGTTTTTTCCCTATATTATGTAATGTATAAAGGAGCTAGTTTCCTGGATAATCTCAGAAGCTCATCATGATGCTCCTCGATTTCTTTCTCTCTGTTTGCCTATGTGTGTGCGTGTATGTGTGTGTCTCCATCCATCTCCCCCAGTTATTTGCACAAGAAAAGCCGAATCTAGGGCAGTTGCGGGTATCCAGTTCTACAAAGATCAATTTTAGCCAACGATGGACTATTCAAAGTGGCTCAAGTTTCGGGTCACGGTGAATTTTAGTTACAAATCCTAGGTCCAAGAGTTTGAATGGAATTTCTTGATTACCTTCAGATCCATACTAACAGTTGAAAAAACGGAAACGAAACTTCTATTAATTTACAAACCTGAATTTTTTTCGGGCCTAAAATCTGCCCTCCTAGAATTGAATTTGACCTTTATCTATAGTCGGTAAGTACACCTGTACAATTGCTCACCTTAAACTGACTTATTATCGTTAAGTTCCCTTAAAATATTCTACCTACCTATGTACACACTAGTGTATACATACAAAAAGTACAGCTAATTTCATGTGTATAAAATATTCCAAATAAGAATTTGGTACGCAGAGCATGTAACTGTAACTGTAGGTACATCGCACATATTTATATGTATAGCAGAAAAAAAGTTGCTCCCATCTGATTTCATCTCGCTGTTGTCGAATCCTCAATTCTGCTCATCCCTCTTCGTCATCCCATCTCCATATCTTTGTTACTCGGCTGTAACGTAATATGTACCCTGAATCTTGACATGGATGCTCGAGCTCTGCTTTGAAAAGGGTATCTCAATTTTCACATGTAGTCTCATGAACCGACTGCGTAATGTTACATAATAAATGCGATATGGTAGTTAGTGAAGCATATTGTATATTTAGCCTATGCTTGCTTGCTTGCCCAACGTCTGGGTATACATACTTATTTATGTAGATTGATATGATATTGCCTACTTTGTTTCTGTAATAGAATCTCCCAGAAATTACATGACATGTAAAATTACTATCGACTGTATGTATGTATTATGTATAGTAGTTATTAGATATACATAATATGCCTACATAAAATGTTCCTCATCAACTTGTGCTGGTATAGCTTCAAGCTGTAGATAAATTATGTCCCTTGGTGATCTCTCGGTCCTGGTATTATTGGCTCTTCAAATCTCATTAACTATCCACAATTTAATTTTATCGCTTAAAGGGCACTCAAGTCCGAATCAAAATTAAATCCATCTGGCCAATCCAAATTATTATAGTCTAGATATACATACAAAATACATACATACGTTCTTATGCATACGAGGACTAAAAATCCCAATGCACGTATCCGTAGCAACCGTTCTTATACAAATTTACTTACGGTCGTGGTTTTATTAATGATAATGCTTGCTTGAAAAAATCCAGAGTCTCAACTTTGACTAACAGAAGGAAGATAAAAAAGGTGGTTTTGGAGTAAAATGTGCTGACAATGAAGTATAAACCAAAAATTTTGCAAGTATATACAATATACACATATAGGAAAAAGCAATAAAATTTCTTATTAAAAACTGTTTTGAGTCCCGTTGGTTTCGTTTTTTTTTTCGATATGAAAAGCGTGTACTTACTTAAATGCATGCTTTAATATGCAACTTTTCCGTTTCAACATTTCAAATTTGCTTAACAAGGCAAAAGGTTAAACTACTACTACTACTCAGTATGTACTATGTTGATTTCTCTATGATTACTTTATAGCATACAATACATATGTACATCTCATCATTACTGTGCTCACATACATTTTTGAGGAAATTGAATGTCGAAATGAAATTGAAGCCCCTCAAATTTTTTTAAAACTTCCTCGTCATAATTGAGGATCAACTTTTCCTTCTCTCTCCTACTAATACATGCCTACATACATATGTAGCAGAGCTGTAAACCAACGAACCGCCAACATCCAGATTGTCTGCGGGCGAACTCACAATGCACAATGCAGGTAAGTATCTATGTAGTATCTATGTATGTACGTTGTACAAGGAAATTGAGACGGCGAAAGGTGAAAAGTCATAAGATCACATGAACCTGGGAGATGTGTGTGGGTCCTGCGATGGGAAAAAGAAGTTGGAAAAGGTCTTCCGGAGATAGAGAAAGGGATTGCCGAGATGGAGGAAGAAGATGGAAAAGGTACCAAAATAGATAAAACAGCCAACAGCACCAGCCCAACAAATTGACGAAGAGAGGGCAAAAAGTGCAAAATATTCGCATACACATATACTAGTGCATTATACACATATTATATCATAGCATGTACCTCTGTACATGCTGTATGCTGTGTATTATCCAGCACTCTTATCAATTGGACATCCCAATTCCAAGCACAAGTAAAAACAAAACAAAGAAGCACCGGTGCAATTGACTGTATTCAGTTTACTCGTTTACTGTGTATCTATCATACATATAATAAGGTACAATGTACAATTGACAGGTATTTTTATTGAATAAAGTAAGAGTAGCAGCAATAAAAATATTAATCTTATCTAGATGTATGTTGTATATATAATACCTGCTTCAGCTATAGTTATATGACTGTAAAAACAAAATTATATGTATACGTATTCTATACATATGTACATATATCATTGAACCGATTTCCTTAACTGAGGCTTTCTTTTTTCCAATGTACGAGAGATAATCCGAAATAATCGAGTTGCCTTCTTTCCGTTCCTTTCTCTTCTACTCTCTTCTTTTATCTGGGATGAACTTGAAGTTGGAATCAGAGGATCCTCTACTTTTTTTCCTTTCTCAGCTCTGACCCGATGACGATGAACTCATCGCAAGTAATATTGTACTTATACATTGTACATGTACACTGTACACTGTACACAGTGCACATCTCCTTTCTTAACTATACCGGTTTCTACTGTAAGTAAGAAGAGTATAGAGGTAGAGGTACAAGTACAAGTGGAGGACGTGTAGCCCAGAAAAGAAGAAGAGAAAGAATGAGAATGGGAATAAGGAGCGAAGAAGTTTCACTCGGCTCCAGTCTATCTAAAAACTGAGTTCAATCGATATGTGGACACCATAGTCTACACACTATGTGAAAAGAGTCGAGACAATTCGAGCTTACCCGAATCGCAAGGAAAGCAAGCAAGCAGGCAGGCAGACAGACAGTTGAGAGGAAGAGATAGAGAGCGCAGACTTCCAAGCAGCTATTCCTATTCCTACTCCATACTCTTATATCTGTATATGTATGCCTATACATAATATAGGAATATGCGTCCCAGTGCAATACATGCAAGTGTACAACATAAGTACCTACATACACACTTATATCCACTTCACTCTTACTTGTGCCACTGGCAGACAATACAATAAGCCGACCGACCCAGGTTTTGCAAGCGGGACTATTTCTTGTACACCCTAACCTCTGTATAACTTTATGTAACTGTGTGCATCTATCTATATGTGCAGCATACATACACTTTACAAATTCTAGATATTCCTTTACTTTTCCTTCCCTCGTCGTCGTCGTCGTCGAATGGTCTCCCTATAGGATATATTATATCCACTCTCTTTCTTGCTTTTCTTCTTCTTCTTCCTCTTCTTTCGAAGATGTCATTCTCTTGCTTTCCGTTCCTTCCATAACATAATCATCATCATCCACCTTAATACACACACTGAAGATACCTAAAGTTCCTCGCACAGTGCACAAAATACGTAATAAGACTGCTAACAATAAGTTGGGCTGAGCTGGTGTGGAGTTCAACTCGGATTTTCCAACGAAACTTTCGTTCCGACATTCATATACCGATCTATAGTCATTGTGCAAGGTTAAATTGTCACTGCTCCGTTGTATTGTGTGCATATGTACATATTACAATGTACATACATTGTACACATACAAAATATAATATATAAGCCGTATACGATGTCTACAATTTATTTTTCAAGGGAGCACAGACAAAACAACTGATGCACTTACAGTATATATAGTACAGTAGAACACAACGCAACACAACGTAGCAGCGATGGCACGACATAGCAAAACAAAAGAGTGGAGCAGAGAATATTATACGTACAATATGTACAAAGTGTACATGTACATTGTACATAGTCAACTATGGAAATGTATGGAATGGTGAACACAGTGTAAATTTGACTTCAAATGTAGACTGTCGGCTCCTTCTTTCATTTCTTCTTCTCCTTTGTCTTTGCCTTTGCCTTCCCTTATCCTCTTCATGTCTGCGGCTCATATGTAAATACATGTGAATTGCATGGAGAGAGAGAGAGAGAGAGAGGTTAATAAAGTCAGGGCGCTCAGCATTTCGAATCATTTATAATAAAGCGGGACGAGAAAGCAGACGGTGGAGAAAGGGAAGGAGGAAACCCAGTCCATATTATTATTCCCCGAGTGAGCCCAGGTACATGTATGTATGTACATTGTACATTGTACAGTCGTACAATGTTGTGCATGTACAATATGTGTACATAGATACACCTACCCAAATATGCACACATTCTTTCTCATTTTCATACCACACGCCATGCACTTTCACATACATATTTATATTTATATGTACATTGTACACGGTACACACAGATATTCACGAGGTACACTGACAATGTCGAGTCAAGGGAGAAAAAAGACTGCCATATCTAAACACATCGACAGCAGACACGTAAGTATGAACGTATGTATCTATACATCATTTAAAATTGGAGAAACTCTCTCTCTCTCTCTCCCTCTTTCTGTCCCTGTCTTTCTCTCTGCTTTCCCAACATTATGACATTATGGTATACAATATACATTATACATATGAGTGCATAAGGTTGCTCCTGCTTCCCTCATTTTTTGTTTTATGCTTTCTACTTTTATTCATACATTTCTCTCATTCTGCCTCTGCCACAGCTTTTACTCGTGCTTTTGTCGGAGAAACAAAAATGTAATATATTTCTCTGCTCACTTTGTATTCCGAGTTCAGACCGACAGCGGAGCAAAAGGGAAAGGGAGACAGAGAGAAAGAGAGACGGAAAAGAGACAGCAGACAATGCACACAAATACACATACATACATGCGTACATACAAAGGTTCACACAAATAATACATATGAAAATGAGTATTGACCATATGTACATATGAGATAGAATATGTGCAGACATTCAGATACTTGTCTTTTCCATCTCACTCCTCCACCTGCCCCTGATTCCCCATGTTCTTTGTGTACATATATAATATGTGTATACGTATGAAACATATCACTATCAGTAATATTACCTCTTCCTCCTCCACCTTTCTCCAACTGACTTGAGTGTTGAATTTCGATTAAGCTCTCTGCTCTGCGCTCTTCAGCCTGCTTGGCTAAGTTTGGTTTTCACTGTTTGCCGTGTAGAAAAAGCAACTTGGATGGTTTCCCTCCTCATTTTGCCATGTGCACCGAGGTACGAATGAGTTTCCACAAGAATTTTTCACGTTTCTCTATCAACATGTGAAGGGAGAATGACGAGGCCGAGGTGCTCTTCGAGCTTCCAAGGTCCGATGATATTATCCTGTATAACCAATGCAATCCTTTGGTATGTGTTTGCTTCAGTATACTTTGTAAGTACATCTACAGTTACTGTTACATGTATAGCTTTAGCGAGTTAATAGCTAACACACGCATGTATGCACCATATAGTTACTCAGTGTGTGTATTATGTAATGTTCACTGTAGATTTGACTTTACATCCCAAATACACATACCTATGCACACGAGTATGTTCCTATCTCGTTAAACACAAAATCCACGCTGCACTTGTGTATACAGTATACAGGTAGTTTTTCGTTTGAGCTCCCATGCTTTCTCTTCTTCTCCAAGAGAATCACAAAGAGCTGGGGAAAGGAATAACGATAGAGAAAGAGAGACTTGGTTCGACCAATGCCCGGACGAAGAAAGCGAAGACGAAGAGGAAGAAGTCGAAGACGAAAACGAAGAAGAAGAAGAAGAGGAAGAAGAAAATTCCGAGAAGGCCGAAGGCTCAGGACGGTAGACTACGAAAGACTCTCCGAGACTCCGAATGAACCAACGACGACTATTCACTTGGATTCACTATGATATCAGTATATACAGACTTTTTCCTTATATTTCCTCAATTTCAGACGCACAAAGGCATAGAGAATGGGGAGAGAGCCACAGTCAGGCAGAGAGACGGGCACACACATACACACACAAAGTGAGAGAAGGAGACAGAGACAGTGAAAGCGAGGAGTGAACTCCAGCAACTCCAGCTTGAGCTTCAGCTCGAACCACGAAAAAGGAACCAACGAGCGCAGGAAGGAAGCTTGTGAGTTAGAGGGTTGGTTTTCTCTTGGTGCCGAGCAGTCTAACTGTTGCTGTCGGCTGGAAAACCCGGGAGTGTGTTGCCTCTCCTGTCTTTCTACAATTTCCACACTTGGATAGACGTTCGTCCACACATACACAGACAACAACTCCACCACCACCACCGGAGAAATATATACAATATATTTATATTGTTAAAACAAGTAGGTTTCTCTATATCCTATACTTTATATTATTCTGTATTACGTTTTATATTGCATATTCTATTTGAAATATTTGTACAATAGTTTTGCTCGGCTTTGATTTGGTTTGGGGAATTACGTTGACTCTGAATCCAAATCCGAATTTCCCAGAAATCCAACGGAACAGACAAAAAGTTGTGATTTGGATTCCATTCCATTTTCGTGTTGAATTCCCAGATTGGCAGGGCAAAAAAAATTGTGAGCGCCTCTCCAACATCCAAGGTTGAAAACCCAGGAGTCCCCTTTTGCAGTATACATACATACATAGTACACTACAGTACAGTCAAAAGTGAGAAATATCTATACATCAATGTATGTATATCGGAAGAGAAATTGGCAGGAAGCAGAGTGAGAACGTTTGCGGAATTCAAAATTATTTAAATCCCAACACGTAACTAACTTGACATTGTATATATTTTCCCAGACTTTCTCTCCCTCTCTTTCCTCTCCCGTTGTCACTTTTCTCATGCTTTATTTGTTATATTTATTAGCTATATTGGTTTAGTCTCTGGTTTGATCCTTTTGAGCCCCACAAAACATTTTTCGTAGAGGAAAAAGGAAAACATAAAAAAATACGCTCATAAAATTGAAAACTAATTTGAAAAAAGAAAGTCCTCACTCTCTATTGACGTACATAATTTATGTACGTATACATATACGGATAGAAACTAGAAGAGTAGTTGAAAACAAGTTGATTTAGTTTTGGTTTTCCCTCTCCTTGTTTTTGTTGTTTTTTGTGATGGTGTGAAGAGTGCAATGTAGAATGTATAAAGTAAAATAAAGTAGAGTAAAGTATTAGTAGTAAAAGTAGAAAGGTAAGGAGACTATTGAGACTAATATCAGATGTGAACCCTGTGAGTCCGTACCTGTGTTTCTGTGCATGTTCAACATTAAAAAGTTTTTGTTGATGTTGTGGAAACTCAATTTAAGTTTTCTTTCCATCGCTCTCTCTCTCTCTCCTTCCACTCTGTGTATGTCAAGCATATGTGTAAAAGCAAAGTAAACTAAAGTTGTATGCACAGGTACATACATGTATATACAGCAGTTTCTCTTGTGCAAACTACATACTTAACATTATACTCCAAAAATACACACTTTCTGCACAAACAGACTGACAGACAGTAAAATCTTTTATGAAAGCAAATAGAGAAATCAGAGAGAGAACGGGACAAATCAAGAAATTTTTGCTTTATTTAGTTCAGCATTCGCAATTCCTACATGTTCCACAGTTTTGCACATCAGCCATACCCAAAGACCCAAATAGTCAACCCATCGACTAGTTAACCACCACACACCATTTGCCATTCACGATATTCTCAACTTTCAATTCGCAAATTGTGTGGAAGAACTAAATAAAACTAAATTTCAGAAAGGCGAAAACCTTGGAGACTCAAAAAAAGAATTGAACGACAAAGCAAAAGAAGGAGTATGATAATATACAAAACAAGAGTGGAGAAAGGTTCCCCTTCTTTCAAGATTGAAATATACCTGCCTGAAAAGCCGGTTGGTTTTTCCCTCACATGCAAATCTGTGCAGGTGTGTACAAATTATTATATCATGGAAAGAGTGTCTAAGGAAGCTAGCATGGAAGCGATGATGATGATGGTGACAGCGGTTGAAATTTTCTCCACATCTATTTTATTATCTTCTGTTCTCCTGTAGGTTAAGTCACCAGCTCGGTAAATAAAAAGACACGCCGTACTGAAGAAATAACCAAAGAGAAAATGAAGTAGCAGCAGATTGGAGGGCAGGCAGCAACTGTGCTCTGATTTCTATGGCCCATTTTTAGAACAAACCAACAAACGGAAACTTGCACAGCTAACAATAACTAAGACCTGGACTAAATTGGAGTGAACTGCTTGTCTCAAAAAAAAGAGAGAGACGGTGGGGAAAAGCTGGAGGAAAATTAACTCGATTTTTTTATTTCACTTCGCTTCGTTGCTTTCTCAAAATTCTCCAGGATTCTGGTGTATAGTATACCACACCTTACGGCAAACGACTCCTGCTTATTTCAGACCAACAATTATTATTGTTACTATTACGACTAAAATAGACTGCTATTACACAGGAAAAGTTTTTACCACAATTCCAAGGATGTATGTAGATTGTACATTGTATATATCGTACATGCATCTGCAGTCTCAACTATAACTACCCGAAAATTGTCTCTTTCTCCCATTTTCCCGTGCACAGACTTTGTTCATCACACTTTTTTATTTTATAGGAGCCTCGGAGACACTATAATCTGCAGTAGAAACTACCAGTTTTCTAGTTTAAGACTTTCCCCTTATCTCTTTACATACGTACATATTGCACAAGTGTGAGGTCACCCGTCTTCCTATCATGTATGTATATCGTATTTTACTCCTCGCTCCTTGTTCGAAAAACAAAACCAAACTCAAAGCAAACCCAAGACCACAGCCAGAGCAGGCATCAAGCAACACTTTTGACTATACAATTTTTTATTTGTCCTCCTTATATGTATGTATATCTATCTCTCATCTTCTTTTACAGAGCATGCTAGAAAATGCGCCTTTGCTCTGTATTTAATACAGTTGGATTGTTTTTAAGGGATTGTCTTTTTTCTCTTTCTAGATTCAAGGCAAAAGTATAAAGAACCATATACATATACCAGATAAAACAAGATTGGACCAACCAGCCCGAGATCAAAGGGAGAGAAGAAGAGAAATTGTGTACACTGTACATTTGATACGTCGAGAAATACAAAACATAAGTATAGATACAACACAAGAACCAAAACACATAGAAACACACCACACAATCGAGGAGAGAAAGTATTCTCTCGGCTTGGCCTTTGTTCCATCACAGCAAAAGCATCAGGAGCAGCCAGCACCCGTTGCTTTTCTCTTGTTGGTGGATGTATGTATGTATGCATGTATGTATGCAGTAAACAGTAAGTGAGAGAAAATCGTAAGGAATATCCTTCGCTTGTTTTGTTTTCTCGTGGTTCGCGGTTTCCAGTTCTACTTTACTCCTCTACTCTACTACCCATTTATACTAAATGTGATATACAATAGATACGCTTATATAGTGTCTGACGTTACGTTACTTACTCGTGTTGTGTCAGTGCACGATTTTATGACCGTTGGGAAACCGCTGAAACACAAACGCATATGAAAACAGGAGCAAACGGTGGAGAGAACCAAGTAGAAAGCACGAGGAAATAAAGGAAAGAGGAGAGGACGAAGAAAAAGAAGAGAGAAGAAGCGAGCAAGTGAAAATATTACGATCATAAACTGAAAAGAAATGAGAGTGGGGTGAGAAATATCCTCGGCACAATCTAAACAAGAACACCAGCAACAGCCCACAGAAAGAGGAGAAAAGATGATGATACAAAAACGTATTTAACTTGAACTTTGCCAACCAGCTACATTAAACTACACCATACTATATTCTAGACTACACACACACACACACATCACATCATACCGTGAGTGGTTGAGATAGAATAAAAAGTGTGTAATAAAAGACGAGAAAATAGGAATTTCTCCAGTTATATACATCTTTATATGTACATATTATATTACTCAGCACAACTTTAATATAAATACAAGTGTGTGTATATATACATATCTTTTGTGAAAAAACTTGTGGATAAGTTGAAAGTTGGGTGAACTTAATATCGCTAATACAATATCTTTCTGGACCATATTGCTGCGTTAATTTTCTTCTTCTCATTTTTTCCTTGCCAAGCAAAAATAAGAAATATATTAGTATTATTACTGCTATACTATTATTATTATTATTATTATTATCATAAATGTGGACGTCGCATCGAGTTATTGAATGTTACTCATGTAGAAATATAGTACGAGATTGAGATTGCAATTTTTTGGAATAGAAAAAAGTGGAAAGAAAAATACGAAATAAGAAATATACTGTCAACTGTGGTGAAAAAAAGGAAAAGAAAGTCCAACCAACAACTTCAACTTTTCGGTGTCATAGGAAACTCAACTCGCTCTTTTTCTGCCCCTCATCTTCCCTCCTCAACTTTTGCCTATTCACTTTCTCCCGTTCTTTCCCTCGCTGACGTCTTTCTCCGTCCCTTTTCATCGTTACTGCTGCTGCTGGTGGTTTGATTTGGATTGGTGTGGTGTTGGAGTGCTGCTCTCAATTTTCCCCAGTGTTTACCCATATCTCTCCTTTTCTTCCCTTTTCTCAATTCTGAGCCTAGACACACACAGAGAGAAAGAGAAACCAAGAGCGATTTTCCACTGCCATTCCATTGAGTTGGAATCGCAATTGTTTTTCCGCTTAAGCAAGCACATCTTTTTCATCCGTCTTTCTCCATTCCTCACAAAAACGCACGACGTTATACGAGACAGGGCTAGACAAGACAAGACAATCGTCATCCTCGTCAATACGTTACTTACAGATCAGATGAGGATCAGCTCAAGAGTCCTCTTGTCTTTCTACCTTTCTTCTTTTTGACTGGAGATTCCAGGAGCAGAGAAACGAAAAACCCCAGTTTTTGTGCACGGCTTTTACCTCCTATTTCAAAAAAATCTACTCCTTCTTACTCTGAAGGCAATGTCAGCATTGAAATTCTTTGCTTGAATTCAACGCACAAATAGATAAATAATACTATTACATTATATACATAATACTTTGTACAAAAATAATAATATCCTTATACAGCAAGGTTGCATTTCAAATGGAGCAGATTTAAATCCAGAAAAATCAGATTCTCTCTTCAAAAAAATCCCATGTGACACAGTATTTTACACAGGAAATCAATTTCTACCGTGTTTCAAGTTTCAAGTTCAACGTGTGTTTTCAAGTTAGCATTTAGGTAGCACTGGGAAACAAACAAATCCATCCTAAAGTTGAAGCTAAAGAAAAAGGGACAATCTGTCTACCATAATAATATACAAATACTATACAATCTAATACAAGGTGCAATACTTTTTACATACATATATACATACGTCAACGGAAGAATACGTATACATATTGTGTAAAGTTTTGTGAGTGAAAACGCCGAGTTTTTCAAGTGGCTTATGCATAAATGTATGTGTCAGGAGATATTCTATAGAACTCCCCTTGGATAAGTTTGGAACTCCGGCAAAATTTGTACATGTGTGTGTGTATGTGTATGTGTAAGTAGTTGTTCGCATTATCATTTGTGCTGTGCCGTGTGTTGGTCTGTCTGATTCTGATCTGGCCGTGAGTGGTGACAGCAGTATTTACATATAGTATAGAATTTGTGATGACGATGCATTTATAACAAATCCTCTTCGTCTTTCTCTTCCTCTTTTTCTCTTTTATGAAAATCTAGCGGATTTTACGTGCATCCACATATAATCATATAACACACGGCGTAAGAGGCAAGAACGATTTGCCATAAGTATAAATCCACAGTTATATCGCATGTATAAGTATATGCTTCATTGTCAGCATGGAAAATCCTGTAAAATCCTATGCAGAATCCTAAAATTCTAGAAGTAACATCCCTGCCGGGTTGTTATAATACTTGTGAAAAAGTATATTATATTATTCAGAATCCAAAATCCATACTGCTTCAATACGGATAAACTATTTACAGTTTACAGGGGGAAGGCTGAACTCTGCTCCATACAAAATAGAGAAAGAAAAATATTTTTACAGTAGTAAATCATCTTGCATTTCAACTCAGCTCTACCTCAAGTTTCACGACTAGAACCAGATCCAGAACCAGGCAGTTGACTGCCATTGATGTGTGAAAATATAAATATCTAATAGTTTGAAGAAGAAAAGAATAATAAGCCAGACAAAAAATAGTGCCGAAAAAATGGGTAAAGCCAACGAAAAAGACAAGAAAAAGATTACTCAGCGGATGGACAGCCGTAAGTTTATTTTACTTGTACCTATTTATTGTCTATCGTTTTCAGCTAATTGAAAAGTACTCGTGTCTATTACGTATGTATGTAAACGTATAATTTGGAAGCCAGTCTGAAACATGGTTATTATGCATAAGCATGTTTTTGCTCAAACATAAAATATCAATGTTGTATGTATAATGTATAATGTGTGTAATATGTAATGGCTCTTACTATGCGAATTCTCCGCGGTTCTAAAATGCTTGCCTCCGACGGTTTGCCATCCAAACGTGAACGTGAATAGAAGAAAAGACTAGTCAAAGCTCTAGTCGTGAAATTCAGAAGATATAAATTACACAAAATTTTCCTTGCTTTCTCGTTGCTTTACTTGTAGTAAATAGCATTTTGCATTCTGCAATTTTTCTTTTGCTTTTACCGTACTTCCTAAATACGTCTACATGCAATTAGTGCTGCTTTGCCATTAACGTTTGATTGGAACCGTGAAACAAACATTAACATCAACCCTACCAATTTGAGCCGTATTAATTCGGATAATTATTCCACTGGTACACCATACTAAACAATATACATTTGATAATACATAGAGCACGGATCACGTATTAAAAAACAATAATCTGTACATCTGTATTGTGTACAGAGTTTGGAAAACCCCTTACATATGGAAAAACCAATATTGTATAGGAATTTAAGTTTTTATTTAGTACAAATCTAATGAACTTTCCCGGGCCAAAATGTAAGCTTGCAACGGTTTTATGCATGTATGTATGTATATGCACATAAACTTTATTTATGAATTTGCCCAAGCCCAAGCGAATCTCCGTCTCATTTCCCCGTAGTCAGCGTAAATGGTAAATATCACAAATACAAAGTTGTGTTCGAGCTGAACTTTTGAGCTGTACAAATATCCTGCTAAACCATATCTACAACATACCATACACAGTATACATTTGTACACTGCGCACAAAGTACATAAATGGGAGGAAAGTATAAAACTTTTGTCCAAAGTAAATCTCTGCTGCTGCAAGTTTACAAATATACATACATACATACATACACACACATAAATACACACTAGCTTGCATTCCCGCTCGTATCTTCCTCATTTTTTCATCAAGTAGGATATTAAGGATGATCCTTACTTTGTGTGTGAGTATACATACAGAAAGTATGACATTTGTGACAAATCTTCTCCTATTTCTCGTATTAATGAGATTCCAAGTGAGCCTAAACTCGTGATCTGGTATACGTAGGTAGCACAAGTAAAAATTGACTTGGGATTCTTTTTCGTACGTCTTTTTAAATCGTCAAAATTCCAGCTCATTTTTCATGCAAGTTAAATGCCCATAAAAAATTCCAATATTATGACTTATGACATATAAGTACGTACATTGCAATGTATCTGTAAATTGTATAGTTGAGAAACAAATCTACGGCAGATGACAAAAGGCAATGCACAAAGTTTTCAGTTCTACTTTTGTAAAGAAATAAATTTGACTGCATACATTTAAAACCTCCTATTTGCAACCTTGACATTACTTTAAAATAATTTAGAATTCGAATACGTTCAACTATATAGTTGAGTGTTTAAAAGGTTATACTTCAAATCCTTTCTAATGTAGAACATAATGAGGGGTACTTGGTAGACATTATAGCTGGAATGCAAGCTTGTGTACATGATCCATAAAAATAAACACATGCATGTATATTTTTTTTCTCTGCATACATAATGCACTAAAGTAAAAGACGCAGAAAAACCCCTTAGCAAAATACCGAATTATTGGGGAAAATACGCCAGTAGCATAATACCTATACATATCTTGTATGTTTCGTTCTTATACATACAGTAGCAGATATCTGGGGAAACTGGAGAAAAGCACATGTGCATACAGTTAAAATGTATGTAGTTACACTATTGTGGATACGAATCTTCTCAATGGTATATGGTTCACAGAATATGGACTAGGGCTAAAAGCATGTACACGACTACATCGGAGATGCACGGCGAAGTAAGATTCATGTGCGGAGTATTAGTACGAGAAAGGAACAAGAAAATCCAACAGGAGCCCCAAAAGATTTCAAATCCGAAATGTATTTCTCTCTATCTCTACTTTAATGCACACAAATCTACAATAAAGTAGCCTTCTGGTATATAAAGTAACGATAGTATTATAGAACAATCCCGTACAAAGTTGAACGACTTAGGGGAGAGTAGCAAGAAAATAGGTTGATGTGAACCTATTCTTGAAACCTTGTGTTTCTTACAAGTTAAAGGGTGAACGATAATGCAAAACTTCCTTTTGTTGTAATATCTCTCATTGTAACCCCTACTTTTAAAATCCGAGGTTTCATCGCAGAATAATATTATTGCAGAAACCCTGAATAACTTTACACATGTTTGCAAAAACCATTTTTTTTGAACTTGGTCTAAAGTATCGGCAATCCTTAAAAAATGGTAAAAAACGTATCCGCAGTCAATCGTCAATTGATTATGACAAACAAAATCTAAATGCATCTAAAATTTTGAAAAAAAGAATGCCAGAAAAAACACTGTTCGACTTCGAATAATTTTTTCCAACGCATTTTTTTATGGCAATCGTCGATACATTGTACGAGGATAAATAGTACTTTGACATTTACATGCAAAAATTCAAGCACGTTCAAGGCTCGGAGAAAGTCGATGTGACTTAAGCTGTATTTAAAACCCATTTTAACATCAGTTTATCCCGCTATTGAAAGACGGAACAAGTATAGACACATTTGCGGATTGATCGTCATATGGTCTAGCCTCGCTTCCTAAAACGGCACAAATAAGTAAGACAGCCAGCATGGCTCTAAAAGCTTTAGCAAGTCCGCAATAATGTGTAGGATAATGTAAGTAAGTTAGATATGCTGCTCTACTCATACCATGTGCGTATACCACCCCGGTACATCTTCATGCTATTATATAGGCAGCAAGAAGTCTTGTGTGCAGTAACTATTTACGCATACGTCTCGGTAATATAATTCAGACAGGGCCCTCATTTCATCGTTGGGCTATAAATGTAGATGAATATGTAGATGAAAGTACACCCGTGTGTGCATGTGTCTGTGTATATACACACGCACATAGTTACATAAGTATTAAGATCTAGGTACTTTGCATATAGAATATAGATGGACTGATGGGTGGAGGCAATCATGAATATAATATGTATATTTGTAGTATATTGGAAAACAGGGGAAGGACGAAGAAAACGGAAGAAATATAAACAAAGCTTCCAGATGGGAAAAATACTTTGGCTACATAAAACTCCTGATTTTACATACACGTATTATTTGCAATTCTTTAGGTATTTTCTTAGACGGAGGTACCTCCGTTCTCCCTACTCCATGTCATCGGTCTTCCTCCCTACCATTATACTCTTTCTACTCCTCATAAGCTTTCATGTGTCGGTCGCCTAATAAATAGTCAATAGCAAATATTTACTGGAAAGGAAAATAAGCACTCAATTTTTTCATTGCATATTTACTTTCCCAGCAGCAAGGAAGTATAGACAGAAACACACACACACACACAAGCATTCTCGTACGTATATAGCTTTTTAGTACGAGCAAATATGTACATTCGACACACAGTTATAAAAACATTTATTATATTATGATATCCTCCAAGTATTCTACCGAGTATGTCAGTCGACGATGATATGTGCTGTAATAATGATGATGATTCTATTTGTACATATTTCGATACTATTATGCATATTATAGGATAATAGTTTCTGGTATCAATTCAACTGTGTATAATATATTATTATCATCCATGTGTGCAATAAAATTCATATTTACTATTTACTCAAAGGCTTCTCTGTGTTTTTCTCGTCAGTTAGATAGTTCCAACTCAAAATACTTCCATTTCCTATAAAATAAAAGCAGACAGGGGCATTGAATTAAATCTGGAAACAGAAGCTGAATATAAAAACTTTTTATGTATCCGCTCACTGTACCAATGCATGTTCAAGTGCATATGTACATGGTACAAATCACTTAAATTGACGCTACAACTAAAAAAAAACAATCGCAATAATTAAGTTCATTTGTATTCAGATTCACCAAGCTGTTTTTGTGCGGCATAAGCTGTACTTGCACTTTTGGGTCTCAGTTTTACATGGATACACAAGTGCATCTATAATGAAAATGCACAAGTGCAGAATCGTATAAACTCATTAGGAAGTCTTTGTGACATGCAAATTGTTATTACCTCACTATATAAAGCTCATATTCTTAATAGCTGGCGAAGTAATAGAATTTGCATTTTTTATACGACTAATAAAAGGGGTTGTAGGTCGTAGTGTTGTTAACTAAACTAACCACATTTTAATTACTAAAGATACTTAGTAGATGGAAATAATCGTTGTCTTTTAAGATCTTTATCATCCGCATAAGGGATTTTGTCTGAGTAACGACAACGACAGGAGTACAGTTGTACTTGAATCAAAGAAATTGACTGTATAAGTCGGAGACATAATACCTAATGCCAAACTATGCATGTTAGTACACTATACACATAAAGAATAATAACGTATACAATAATGATAATAATGTATACAAGTTAATCGTGTGTAATATATTCATATTGTTTTGAAATGGTATGTATATACACACTACACACATGATTCCTACACCCCATACATAATATATTACAAAGCTTTTAACCAAATGTAGACAGTATAAAGTAAATAATAACTTTGCTTAGCAGCTTAACTCTACATTCTACTATTGATATTAACAGCTTAGGATTATCTTAAGTCTGATGCTTTTACTTTTAGACTCGTGTATGAAGAAAGTCAAAATTTAAGAGCAACTAAAAGAAAAGAAATATAAAATATGCACGATGTACAGTCTACAGTGTGCACATCACCATAAGACGTGTGCCTGAATGCCTGTTCTACACGCATTCTATTTCTTTAAGGCCGTCAATTTAGTTCGATTGGCTATCTTCCTTATGAAGAATAAAAAGTTGACATTTTCAAATAGTTGATGAATACTTAATACATACACAAAGAGCGGACATTTAGCTTTTAGATGTCATTTTTACGGTAACACTAGCCCTGCCAATCCTTCCACCATAGTGCATCTTGTATTATGTATTCTGTACACGGGTCTTACACAGTGGCAGAAATGCGTTGACTGATAATTGCATACTCTGTCCACAATAAAAAAAATGTACGATTGAAATGAGCTTAAAAGTTTACATTTTGTAGAGTTATTGTGTTGTATTGTGTATAATGATGATAGTGATGGGTTGAGAAGTTGTAAAAATGAACAAAAAGTTGCCTTTTCTCATAATGTTCGAGAACGAAAAAATATGTCTGCATCTTAAATTACCCTTCTATACGTATGTCATGTATGAATAACAGAAATGCAGATATTAGAAAGACATAAGGACGCAAACTTTGGAACTTAAAAAGCTAAAAGTACATGCAGTTTACAGTAGCATTTTCTTAAAAATCTAAAACATATAATGTGTATATATATATATATAAATGATCAAAGAGCCTCTAAATACTAAACTCATTCACTGTGTAGTCGAACCAGGAATGTCCCTGTATATATTGCTCATATACATATCTATACATATGCAGCATAATATAATGTGAGTAATTTGCTGCTGCTTTTTATGCCAAGAAGTATAAAAGTTCTGCACGAATGCACATTATTGAACTTACGATTAGGCTCGGAAGTATTTGGGAGGTATTAGAAAGTTCCAGCCGTTCGTCTTTCTTGAGGAGTTCTTATTATGTTTTCCCTTTTTTGTCCAAGTCCTTATCTGTTATCTGTATACCTGTGAATAAAACAGAGAAGAGAAAAAAGTTGCATTCTCTTTCATATAATCGTAAATTGTACTTATATGAATAATGTGGAGAATACATTGCATTGCATAGGTATTATCTTCGTCCATTAGTACACTCGTGTACATACTTTTGTAATCTTTAAATCGCAGTCTCTACACTTTTCCCAGTAAATATGCATTACACATCCTTGTATTAGATATTACAACCATACAATGTTCAATGCAGTGGAGGCGTCCCAGCATTGCAATGTGGGCCGGCCACAGCTATCATATATACATACAGGTTCATGTATCGGAAAAGTGTATCAGTAAAACTTTATTATATATGATATTATAGCACTCTATTATTGACTGCAATGGAAACAAAATAAGAAGGGAAACAGAATAAGTAAGATAATGTATTCTTATAAACAGAAATACATTATACGAAGCAGGCACATGATAATGAGTAAAACACTCTGTATTTAGGTTATCAGTGGCAAAAGTAGCGCTTTTTAATATTAAAGAATAATCCGAGTTCTGTGCATTTTGTATGTATGCATGTAAGTATGTAGTACATAGACACAGCACACCAGAAAGGCAGTAAATTTTCTTGTACAAGTTTGCTCCCATAGGTTTTTTGCACTCTCTGAGCGATACATAAATGCATGTACCTAGTACGTACAGATAATATAGAATCGTTGATGCAATAAGGTGTGTGTGTGTGTGTGGGGTTTAGAATTGACCCTCCTGCAACTAAGCACATCCTCTTTTACAACGTAGGAACACCTACAGTATTTTTTTGCCAGTCCACAATTCTGCATCCCCTCATCATTACTAGTTGCAAGTTTTCTGCAGTCACATCGCCCTGAACTTTCTTCTCGTTTTCCTACCAACGCTTTCCTACTTACAATGCAATACAATTTACAAAACTTATATACTTTACTCCGCTAAAATAGCTTAGTTTTTGCAGACTAATTTTATGAAACGTCAAAAATAATGTTTTTCTATATAATATTATAATAATATAAGCCATCAGCGCACATCGCAACAAAAGTAATATTATGGTGATTAAAACGAAAAGAATGCAACTAAACATGGGTCACCTTACAGAAGTACATGTGAAGCCCAACACCGGATACTTTATAATATTTGATCCTTTTGGTCGTAAAAGGCGATCTACACTTCTACAGGCCATAGTTACATAGTTCACAGTGATTCAGGCCCAACAGCTTATATTATACAGTTTACAGTTTAGTCCAACACCCGAAAGAATGGCATGTCAACTGAAGTATATACATAACTAAATTGAAAGTGAGAAAAAGCAATTTAGATATGATATAATATATTTTTTAAGTGTAAAGTGTAAATTATTTGATTTGTAAGTTTTAAAACATATAGCAGAAATATTATTTCGTTAAAAACTCCAAACACATTTTGCAAAATGTCGAGAACAAAGAACAGTGTACACTGCACTGTACTACTTAATACACGTTTATTCTATGTCCAAAAAAATTATTTCAAAATCTTTCCGCTGAACCTAGTCACGTGTTGTCTCAAATTTTCAGCCATGATCAAGTATCAAGTGTCTTGTTGAGTTCCTCGATCGAAAAGACTGAAAATTTTTCGGAATATCGTGTGCAGTTTCATATGATATTATTGTGTTGGTTTTTAAGTACGTGAGCCCTGTTATGAAATTATAGCGTTGCCATTTGTGTCCTAATTTCTGTCTCTCTGTTTTCAAGATTAAACAAGAATCATTTTGGCTTGTTTTTGTGAGATTAGTCACTACATGACATTATACACATATGTACATATAGATTACTTTTTGAATGATGTGATCATCATTATACTACTATTCTACTATTCATTTTATTTAAGTACTTACATAATACTTAACACTGTACAAACATTGTTTTTCGATATTTGTTAATTTGTTACTTAATTGTGTGTTGCTTATGTCATTTGTTTCGTTTTTAGTGAATTCGGATTTATAAAAAGGAGAAACGCAAAAATACAATGAAAAGCTTTGATTTTTATTTCAACTAAGTAATATCATTTGCTGAGCTTTGCCGTTTCGTTGAGCTGTTTTTACTCTTCATCACATCTCTCTCTTTTGTCTTCATCTTTAAATTTAGTTGGCTTTCAAAAATGGGTGAGTTGCAAATAAATATACATAAATAAATTAATATGTGAATAAGTAAGTAAATAAGTAATTAATTAAAAATTTTTGAAATCGTATGCGCTTTGGATGTATTGATAATTGATAGTATGTTCATGTTAATAATTGATTCAATTACTTATGTAATTGTTGCCGCTATTGGAAATGTAAAAGACTGATATTGTTGTTACAAGTTGTAAGTGTACAACGTACAACTGTGTTCTGAATGTTGTTTTTTAGGCAAAATGTGTGTTAAGTGACACTTAACTTCAGTGTTAAGGCAAATATGAGATAATGTTTCAACAAATATAACCTAATATTATAGTCAGTAGTAATCTTTTCGCTTTTTTTGGTCGAAAGTCAGTATGCAATCATCATCAGTATTATATTATACTTACATCTAATATTTCATAAAATGCAACCGAAACTTTCATCTTGATATTGCAAAAATAAAAAAAAATGTTCATAGCCAGCAAAGTAACAAGTAACAGTAATAATTTGTAATAATAGTTATTGTTACTACATAGACTATGAATGTGATAAAGTTTTTAGTTTCGGTAAAAGTTTATCTAAACAATGATAAATAGTAACTTTCTAGCTTTTTGAAAGAACATAGGATACAAAGTATATACAAACTATTTTATAATAATGTTAAATGTCGTATAAAATAGTACTTCCTATGAAAGTAGTTTTCAAGCTGCTTATGTACAGGAACCATTATTCCATGCAAGTTGATTTTAAATCGTTTACATAAATATATTATTATACACAGTAAAATACAATGCAAGATACAGCACATTATGTGAATACTTTCTTACTAACGTGGAATTGATATTTTATAATTTTTTAGTAATAATAATGTTATAATAATATATCTCGTATCAATGTTGCAATCACGTTGAGCTCATACGTAAAAAAAATTAAGCACGTTGCTTTATTTCTAATATTTACAAAAATTGTGTGAGAACTCCTGTTGAATATTCTCGTGTCCTGATTGCTGGACCGAGTGGGACAATGTTAAAATTCGAGTTCTTTTTATTAAACATGCATGCTACCGTGTATGGATAAAAGAGTCAAAACCTGTTTGTGTGTTTCTATGCTACATTGTGGAAAAAAGAAGTTCATTATGCTCTTTTTTGAAACGCATCGCTGAGCAAAAATTTTATGATTTGTTTTGTTATCACAGGAAGTAACCTCATGGGCAAGTTCACACAGTCGGTCCGTCGAATCGCACAAGATTTTCAAGATCCTGGAACACCAGGTAAATGTTTACGTTAAAAATTGTTACTATTTTTGTTCAGAGAATCTTCATACATACTAAACACTTTTAAACAATGTAATAATTTTAATATATGTTAAACTACTGAAATTAACAAAGTTATATAAATCTTCTTGAAAGACTTATTTTTTAAATGACATAAACTACGAAAAACGTTTGATAGATAATATGAGTTACATGTTACTTACTTCAACAACATCCTTGTGTTGGCGTTCTGTCATTTAAAAAAAATTATCCCTTTTCCCGGTTTTTAGTGAATGAAATTAATGACAATGATATATTATCTAGTATTCGGTAGATTTCATGTAAAAAAACACTTTCAGTCAGTTATAACAGTACTGCTCGCACAAAGTGGAGACTCCTTCCCTATTGTACCTGCATAACAATATTATACATGTATATGTTAGTAGTCATAACTATGAACTATATATCATAGTATTGTAAAAGCTATGCTTCGAGCCTGAGCATAAGTAAGAAACGCATCACAGTCATTCAGGGACATAGTGAAGTTGTGAATTCGATGAAAGAATGATTATATCCGTGGAATATAAATTGTATATAAAAAGGTGTCTTTTACCATATTTCCAATCGTTATGATTGCTTATAGAGACACAAAAATACTTTTATGAGCAGAACGTTTGTAACTACACCGACACAACACCATGCAATGATGTATTTATTCATGGGACGTCTTTCACAAAATAATTGAATTAGAAAGAAACGGTGAGAAAATCGAGCTTCATGAGCCTCAATATAATTTATTAAAGGTTTAATCATTGATGATGTGAATGATGTGTAACAAAAGGAAACGTAGTGCAAGTCTTAATCACATAAAAGAAAAGAATGAGAGACTGCTGAGAAAGGTTCTTTTCTGCTCCTCTCCCCTGCTCTCCCTCTTTCTGTAAATATACATGTATATATGAAATAGGAAATCGACAGTACCTCGACACGTTTCATAGAATAAATATACGGCTATATTTGTACGATGTAGTACATAATAATAACAATAATAATACAATGTTTGTCTGGAGTTAGTCTACAATAGAGCACGTCATGTTTACTCAATGTATATCTGGCCTGAAGTAAACTATACGCGAAATATATATACAGAAACGAATCTCTCTCTATGTCTACCTCCATAACATTATTTT
>JAQIVE010000577.1:0-34957 GCA_034698285.1 Sminthurinus bimaculatus
GGCCTTCATGGCCTGCGCGCCTCTTGAGCTTCACTCTGTAGTGCTGTTCAGGACCCCAACATACAATACAATACAATGCATGGGACAAAGAGAAGTCTGGACCCGGGACGGTATGAGGAAAACCTATCCCACATGCATACGGGTTTTGCTTTCATTAGCCAATGTCAGATCAGACTATTATATTATTATTATTTTATCATATCATTCAGAAGATTTCTTGCCTACCGTATTTGATAGCATAAAGCCTTGTCTAGATTATAGTACCAATCCCGAAACCTGGGCGAATGTCCTCTCAACTTTGCAGGGAAGGCTGCGAACGATTTTGCAGAGAGAGTAAGAAAACATAATTAGAAAACGCCGTATTCACGTAAAATTGTTGCTGCTACACATTTTCAATCACAAAGTTAAGCCAGTACGGAGCAAGTAAATACCAACAGTTAGAAAGCAGAAAATCATAACCAGGACTTCTCGAAATACACACAAAACGAAAAAGAATCTCGAGTTGATAAAATAATATTGTAAATAATGAGATTTTAATGTAAAATGTAAAATACGCAACCGCATCGTCTCGTTTCATTGTGACAAGGCAAAAAGAAAAACAAGTAGGTACGTCAGTGTTTGTCTTGTTTTACATAATGTATCATATGTATCATAATATACGAAGTACGTTGATGTAAGTAGTAAGTACAGTAAGTACTAACTATTGTGGTTTCTTCGTCAATTTTTGATCTGTGCTATATTACACTGTGCACTACGTATGTAGTATGTATGCTTTTGAGAATCTGTCAAAATTTGACTGCCGCTTTTTCTTGACTGGCATTCAATAGCCTTAGTAGACCCCTAGGCATTCTAAGTTCTATAAAAGGTACTTATCATGAACGAAGACAAGTTTATAAATTTTTCAAAGGTTTCCTAAATCGTACATGAAAAAATTTTTAAACTTTAAATTGTTCAGAATGAAAATGTCCTTATTTTTTCCAAAAAAATACATGAACACACGTATGCATTAATGCATAATATGCTTAAAACATGGTTCATTTTCCATTTTCTCCAAAGCTTTAAATCATAATTCATAATTAAATTTTTATTTTAAGTTAATTTTGCAATGGAAGCTAGCGTAGCTATGTCTACACTTAAAAATTATGGAGCGATGATATTTTTACTTGAGTAACTAGTTAAAATAAATATTATTGAATCCAAAGGGAAACAAGGTACTCGCTATGAATTTAATATTAAATTCCCGAATCGGCGGAGTTCTAAGGTGAGAGAGGTGAGGACTCTGGTTGTCTTCTAAATTCCGGGCTTTTTCGGTTTTATAGACTCTATATGGTAACATGGAGCAGTCAACCAAAAGAGAGTCTGGATAGAGGCAGAACTTTGATGCAAGTCTCTTGGTAATTCAAAGGTGTGTTTGAATTTTTGTACCGAAATCCGAGTCTCCGGGTATCGTAGCAAACTCACGGACTTGCGTGTGTTCCTTGCCTTCTTTGCATGCTAGTACGCTGCTAAATGCTGCCGGTACCCTCTTGTCGATGGAAAATTTGAAACTCTCTGTTTTGGCCTGAAAATACTGCATTAACTTTGGCACTCTTACCACGCAGGCCAAAACTGTTCTATGTATTATAATACAAAGCCTAGGATTTTAGATCTAAAATCTCTTGGCCTGGACGCTCCCCATGTGCTAGTGTTATGTATTTACGGGGAAAAAAATAGTTGGCTTTAAAATAAAATTAAAAGGTAAAATTTATATTCAATTACAAAAAGTACATGCATGCATTTTAAGCATTTTGTGTAGAGGCTAAGAGGCCGCCGAGCCTTCTGACTCATGAACCAAGTTCTAAGAGATTTAAATGAGTCGAGTATAAAGTTTTTTTTGCACTCGCTTTGGAGGGAGTGCCAAAAATTCCGTGGTTAATAATCAGCGGCGATCGGTGATTTATTTCTCGTGTTTGTGTTGAAGAAAGTGTTCAATTATCTTGTATTGTCTAATCTAGTTACTAGTAAATAGCTCCTTATTCATCGTTAGCTTTGGTTACATTTTATTTTAAGGTAGCTTGTACAGTACACAAAATCGATCGTTCTATTGATATACACAGAGATAAAACTAGCTGTAGCTAAGTTTTGATTTCGAGCTTTCTCTAGTTTTTCAAAGAGTATTATACCTCTTAGTTTTTTAAATGAAAAGTGTGTGTAATTTTTAATGTATAGGAAACTGACAGGTCATTAAACGTGATTGTGTAAGTATGTACGAGTTTTTATTGTTTATTTCGCGATATATAACAAAGTTTAAATAGCAATGCAAACGTGTTTTCTGTATTATTGTAATGTGCTAAATGCTAAATGTACTAAAGCCTAATAAGAAGATGGATTTTAAATAGTGAAGTTATATATTATATGTTCAAAAGATTTTAAGCGATAGTTCTTATCGGTTTTTTTAACTTGCTCGTTTTCGAATTTCGTTTGCATATTATAATTATTGTTTCGTCTGTGCATTCATAATTCATCAAATAAATCCGACATCAGATCGTCAAGTACAGTTTTGCTTGCCTAACTAATCTGTATTCTTCTGATTTGCTTCTTGTATTTTTTTTTACTATTAATTGGAAATCGGAACTATTTACTTAATTGATATTGCAGTGAATCCTTTTTGTTTTGAATATAGAAATAGCTCCAAGTCTGGTAGACCGGAGGGAGCACGAAGCAGAAAATCTCATAAAATGATAAAAGAAACTTAATATTGATAATGGTTTGAGGGTGCTGCGACAACAATGTGGGTAAGTTAATCATCAAAATACATTTAATTTTTATACATACATTTATTTAAAAAAATATGCAATGGAATAAAACTAACCCTTGTGTCTATGTGTGCGTCAGTGTCTGTTTTGTATTTTTGTGAGTTTAATTATGACTGCTGTTTATCAACAATAATCAACCGGTTAGTTTGGATTTCATAATTTACCAGCGCTTCTCTTTGGCTTTTGGCAGTCTACCTATAGTTTTGATTGAACGCTACAAGCCTCTTATATTTAGAAAAGAATGAATTCAAAAATTGAACGTGTGTGATTCTCCTCCAAATATTAAGTATCTGAATGTTGTTTTTTAGGATAGTTACAACATCCGTGTTTAGTTAAACCTCAAAGTTGCAAATATAAATACGAAAAAACATAAACTAGTAAAAACCAATTTTAGCCCATTTAGTTCAGTTGCAGTATTATTATTCTGTTTCAAAATGTTATTTATATAATGTATGAAGCAAGTGGTGGGTTGATACACCGTTGTAATTTCTGTAACCACTTCATATGTATATCGTTTACGTATAGATAAACGACAAGTTATTTAGAATACGATTGTTGTGTTGTGAATAGTGAAATAGCAATTTATGAATTTTAGTAAAGTGTGAATCGCAGTCTTCTCAAAAAACATTTGACATTTGGTAATTAGAAGGAGGAGAATTCATTTGATGTAGCTTCTAGAATCAAATTGTTGATGATTTTTAAACTAAAACTAAAGTCATAACTAAACTTGCACATGTTTATTCCTTTGTCCAATAAAGTAAATGTATGAAATCTAATGTTTGTTCTTTTTTTTTCCTTTTACCCTGAACAGAATATGATGTGGTAAGATATTTTGAATTGTATATTCGTTTACAAATACATAAGTCATCAGACTGTCCTTATGTCTATCATCTATGTATGTATGGCTGTAGATATATCAACAACATATTTGTGCATCAAAATGATATTGACCATGTGTTTTAATTGAATTTCCATAGTGACGTTATGCCGACCATCAGCGAAGATGGGATCACTCAAAGAAATTCCCAGTATGGAGGTGAAGATGCTAATTTTGAGCAACTTATGGTTTCTATGCTGGATGAGCGAGATAAGCTCATGGATAGTTTGAGGGAAACTCAAGAACGTCTTTCCGATTCTGAAGCGAAACTCACAGACTGTCAAAAGGAGAGGGATTCGTTATCCAGGCAACTTTCAGCTAGCCTTCCTCAGGTATGTGAACTTTTAAATTGTCCTCTTCATTATTGAACACAAACTAGGTACCTACATTTCATGCTCTAGACCCTCATGCGTCTGATATCAAATTTTTCATTTAGAGCACATTACAAATTACAAATCGAAAAAGAGCTATCCTTTATATGTGTGTATTAAGTGTTTGTCGGTAATACGGTGCAGTTGATTTACTTTAACATGAATATGCCTTGTATTATATCAACCGCCATATACTGTAAAGATGTTATGTAAAATAGATGTTTCAGAATTTCAAATTGACTATATACCCTATGCTCAATTCTGCTCTGGTATTTCCAAAAAGGCATCCTCAATATTGAGCGCAAATTTATGTCGTCCTATATACGGAAATTAGATTCCCTAAATTATCATTTCCTCTTTCTAGTCATCTATCCTTTTAAAGAAAGTATAGCGTGTATACCTATGTCTGCTAGAGATCATTAAACACAGGCAAAGGAAAGTATTGCAGTCATTCCTGAAATCGTGGAAGATTGTTTACCATCAAAGGTCAAACAATTTTCTCAATAATAATGATACTGTTACACATTTGATGTGTGCTAATACTCGTTCAATTTTCGAGACCTCCATTTTTTCGCATATGCACTTAAATTCATGATGTTCAATATAGGTAATATTAAGTGTGTATTTTATCAAAACATAAGTTCTATTCGTAACGTACCAAGTACCAAGGTTATAATCAAAAAAATTGAATTAGGGAGTCGATTTGTTAGGTTGCACTATTCAGATATGATGATGACAAACGCCTTTACTCTTTACTCATCACTCATCACACACTACTTGACTAAATTATATTTACCTATGTTTGTTAATATCGTTCTGTTCAAGTGGCTACAAATACGTGGATATTATATAATCCTTTTCTCGATTGTTGAACCAAAACGCTTTGGTTAAGAAAAAAACGACGGTACGTCTTTTAGAAAAGTATAGTGCTTGAGATTGATATGAAAGAAAAGGATGAGGTTGATGTGTATGCAAATATTGTATACGCATATTTCTTTCAAGTAAAGATGTTTGCTGTTTATATAGCTTGCGAATTGTCTGTATAATAATAATAATAATATTCATGCTGACATAGATGATAGATGATACATGTATTATGATGATCATATACTTTTTCATGAATTTAATCATATTCACGACCTATACATACGTTTGATGAAGACCTGTTTATGTAAAAGATGTGGGTTTTATATTTTAACTTTTTCTATAACCTACCCCAGAAAAAAAAACTTTTAGCCTATCATCATTGATATTCTTGTCATAAAAGGTATGCGTTACTTCAATAGAATGACGGAGAAGAGCTAACAGCCAGAACATAATACACCGCATAACTATATACTGTATTAAACATAATAATATGCTATAAAATGTGGAAGACAAAAGAGAGCCAATTTTTTTATATTGGTCCACTCACTTTGCGGATACTGGATATATATTTCGAGATGGAAACAGAAGTTATAAGACTGTTTTCTCTAGACATACATACACATACCTATGTATACTTTTGTGTACATGCTTATTGCTTATATTCCTCTGTTTTCGCTTAATGCATGTATAATACTCTCCATAATAATGTAAAACAAGAACAAGAGCAAGAAACACGAGCAGCCAGCATTACATCTTATAATAGAGACTTGAAAAGTTGGAGCAGGCAGGTATTCAAAAAGCAGTATAGCGGTAGCGGCACAATGTTGAATGCAGAATACAAAATGATGTGCATAAATCTCAGTTTTCTTTAGCGTTCAACATATAATATACATAAACCTAATATTATACAAGGGTATACAGATTCGAATTCTATAGATATGCAGCCAGTACATTATTTTGTTCAGTCTATGGTCTATGGTGTAGGTATACGAGTTGATAAGAAGACTGTTTGACTTTATTGCTTTGGTCTGGGCGGGTTTGGAGAGAGTAGGGAAGTAGAGTAGAGAGAGCGCGGAGTAGCGGTAGTAGTAGTACTGGTAGTTGACGGAGGAAGGAAAAGATGAGGGCAAAAGCATGAAGTAAAGATAGCGCTGTGAAAATTCTTGTTGTAAGTTTACCGGGTAAACTTGTTGGCATGGTGAAAGTACAGAGGGCTCAGAGAGTGAAGAAAGTATGAGGGGATCGATTATGAGAATGAATAGTAAAAGTAATTTACTTGTCTTGAACGTCCAAAAGTTACATGGCATGGCATTGGTATGGTGGTGATGGTGATTGAGGATGTTGTTGTTGTTGCTGGGAGAACATTTTACGCTTGACAATCCTTAAGAGTGTATTTTCACATTTCCTTCGTTTCTTCACTCGTCTGTACAAGTGTTTCCTATGTATGTATGTATGTAAGTACATATAATATTTATGCTTGTATTTGTAGTACATAATTTGTGCGTAAAGAGCATGCATCCATAGCTTCTTCGTACAACATTGCAGCAAAAATGTGGATATATATACCTATGTGTGTATAAAGGTTTTACCGTTTTACAGCACGCGTCAGGTTTTTACGAGAAGAAAGGTTGTTGTAAGTTAAGGAAGGAGTACGATATAACATTACCGGGAGATGCCTTTTAAGTTAACCTCCTGTTATGCATTATGTACGGCAGAAAATATGTGAGAAACCTATAAAACCGTAACAACGTCTGCATACCTGCATTATATTTTATTATATTATATTATGTAGTTGAGTGTGTATTATGCGTTGTCAAAGAAAATATCCCTTTCGGAAGCCAGAATGTGTGGATTTCTGTGTTACATAATACACTTTGTGTGTATGTGTAACTTGATCTGCAATGTATCCATATCCAGCCGTACAAGGTAAAAATGTGTGCAACTACAGTGCAGTCACAGTCTACAGCATACAATGTGAGTTTGCATTAAGGTCTCAAATATTTTAACTATACAGTTCTCTCTAACTTTACACCCAAAACTTACCTTTTGTGCCGATCGCTGATCGTGAGCAGAACATAATGTAAGAGGACGGGCAAGTTTTTAGGTATAAAGTAGCTGACAAGAGAGTTTTCAACCTTTTCATTTCACAGACTCACACAAGCCTTTCTCATGAGGAGGAGGTTCAGTATGCAGTAGTCCTGGCAGGTATTTAGTATTTAGGAAGCAAGGTAGGATAAAAATATACAGTAGGCAGAAGAATGTGAAAAGTAAAAAAAAATATATGTATTGAAAGTTGTCGAGTTTCCTGTATTTTGACTATTATTACTTTCTTTGGATGCTTTTTCTCCTTTGTATTCTTGCTTGCTTTTGTTTTTTTCTTTTTCTTTCGCCTCCTCCTCCTCCATTTTAGTTCATTATGTAGCTGGAGGTTTACTGTTTACTAGATACTGTAGATAGATATCATACTTTATATTTTTTTCTTCGTTTTTACTGAATTGAATTGAATCTGTATAGAAGCTGTATGTAGAATGGGAAAGGGAAGACAAAGCATCATCGATCATAAGAAATGGGGAAGTCAAAGTCACGACACCATTAATAATTTAGATGATCTTCTTCTCAGAGCGTCTTCCTCAATTCCTCCTTTTACACATTCATATTTATAAGGAAACGAACGACATGACATCAGAGTTTGATGTTGTGTGTACGTACGAACTATACAATATGTGTTGTATATATGTGCACATTGTACAAAGGGGAGAAGAGAATGTATAGAATCTTTTACAGATTTCTTCCGCCTCTCCCCCTCACATGATGATGTCAGGTACACGCATCTTTGAAATTTCACAGATAGATAGATGTATAAAAAATACAATGTAGAATATATGTAGATGCGCTCTTTTTATATCAAGTAGTATATCAGTTTTCAGGTTTTGCTTTTTACATGTAAATAAATAAAAAGCGGTGCGTATTGTAAGGGTTTCCTTCTTGTACATTTTAATATTTTGTACGCACAAATTTTTCTATCGTTCCTTGACAAATCACTCCTCTCCTTCTTCTTCTTTTTCACTCTCGTTCATTCATTCATTCATTCATATGGGCTTGTGGGAGCTTTTTGATGTTGATCTTCATCTTGCTAGTTATGGACGTTTTGAGTCATGTTGATGAAAAGGAGTCAAGTTGAATATTTTGAATGTAAATGTGTCTACATGCGTATAATATAATAGTAATAATAATAATGTTAAATTTGAATGTTGATTAGTTGGTAGTTGGCTGCTGGGTATAATATGGAAAATATATAATCTATACTTTTTTCCTACGCGATGGTTGGATTTATTAGCCATTAAAGAGGGTAGTGTCATGAAAATGTCTTTAGCAACTGTATGCCATATCATACTAGATATGGATACAGAGATACATAGGATGGAGACGAATGGAGCTCTTTTGCCTTTTGGTCTTGGCTCTCTTCTCGTCTCCTTTTCCTCCCCTCCAAAGAATCACAATCTTTCTGTGCAATATGTGTCTACTTAGGCATACTTTATCCTTTGAGACTTTCCCCTCATCCTCAGGTTCGAGCACACACACACACACGAGAGCATACAACATATCTAGAGAAAGAGAATATTTTGAGGCACATTCATTGAAATGGATATATGTCTACAAAATATGATACTCTGTCATTCTATTATACATCCAATATACATGCATTATTAAAGGTATAAAATACATGTAATGCATTTCGTTTCTATTCACAGTGGCATCGTAATATGCACACTTGAAACTTTGCTAGTTTTTGAACCACCACGTATAAAAGCATCGTTCGGACTCCAATTTCAAGAGGCGAAGGAGAGGAGATATGAGTGGAAGTAGCTTAAAGAGTATCATTTCCCCTTTCGCCTGCTTCCAAATATTGCCTTTTGCCAACTCAAATATTGTTTACCCTTCTCCACCTCAGTCAATCGAGTCGGTTATGAAGCAGTCTCAAAACTCTTGTAAAACCCTTGAATCTTCACCCTATGTCTCATGCATGTGATATGAAGGAATGATGAGTCAACTTTTAAAAGTATCTTCCTTTTCTGCAAGAGTATCATGCCGAGTATCAGAGGGTATAGTTTTCCATTTTATACTTGCTGTGGTTTTCCGTATACACACGCTGTATTTTATATTCTTTACCTCAATGTTCTATGCCAAAAAGGTCAAGTTACCTACGTGCTCAGTGTACAGGGATGCCGGAAAAACAAATTAAAGTTTCCAAGTTTCATAACCTCTATACACATTCCAGATCGTATTCATTGTACCTGTGCTTATGATTGTGAAGTATTACATAGGATGAAGACAGGCGGAACAACAACATTTTTTGCATAAAAAAATTCATTATTACAAACCACAAATTGTGTGTCGTGCTTTTATTATTTTGTTCATGGCTTTGTTTCCATGATCTGCGTCTTTTTAGTTTGCAAGAAATTATTTGGCACCGATGTAATAATAATCGTGGAAAAAATTATTTTTTTTGTACATGAATACAATTCTTTTGTTCTCTCTCTGCCTTCCTGTTTTCGTTTTCTAGTACCTCTGTTTTACCTCTCTTGACATTTTTCAATTTTCATTGTGCTGTCCAAATTCTATGCATATTACGTACGTAATTTTTCACCATTTAGAAACTGAAGAGGGCAGAACATATAATATAAAATATACATGTACAGATTATATGTATAATGTTGTAGAATAAAGAAACCAAGACATAGTTTAAGGCATACAAAAAGGAAATGGAAATGCGGAAGAGAGGGATAGAAACTACAGAGAATAATGGTAATAATAATACCAGGAAGAGAGAATTGTATTGTGTCTACATTCTGCCTACATAAAGTTGATTTTAATGCTTCCGCAACAACCATAGAAATAGAATAAGAACAGAGAGGAGTAGGAAAGAGAGAGAGAGAGAGAAAGAGAAAGTTGGAGAGAAGCTGGCCGTGTTAGAACAGGAAAATAAGAAAAGAAAGCAAAGTGGAATCAGGAACTCTTCCTGTATGATTTTGTGTGTGTGTGTGTGTGTTGTGACCAGTTAGCGTTAGTTGCTAGCATACATAACAATAACATGGTAGAGTTGTGAGGCAAACTGAGAGAAAGTGAGAAATGAATAAGAAAAGAAGTAATGTTACATATTCCTGTTTGTAAATGAATTCATACATGTATAATATATGTACATATCATCGAGGAAAACGAAAACGGAGAAGAAAAAGAAAAGGGTAATAGTAATAGTTTCTTTCACTGTGTATTAATGTATGTGTATGTGTGTGTGTGTGTCTGCGTGTACATAGGGTAAGAGTAATGTGGAGCTTGTAAAAAGGATATTACAGCTAGATAATAAATCAGACAATAGCGAAAGGACGACTAAAAGCTCAGATCTGCTTCTGTTCTGCTCTTCTCTCCGCTGCTCTCTTCAACAACGACAGCAGCAGCAGTAGAAGTGGTGGTGTAATCTGAAAGGTCTTTGAAAATCTTTCGAATAAAGATATTCATAGAGCGCTGCACATCTTCTTTATACTCAGATTTGCCATACATACATTTTAGGAAGAGAGCAACCAGGCAGGTATTGTATACATTGTAAAATGGTAAAGAGGGAAAGAGGAAAAGGCTATCTCTAACATAAGTAATATATAATAATATATAAATATATATGTAGTATTATATGATATGATGCACGGTATTCTCTGTTTTCTATACCGTACTTATGTTTTTGGGGAGACATGTCAGGAAAAACATTGCACACGCAGTGCTCTTTTTGTCAGTTTTCCCCGCCGCTTGCGGCAGCTTTCCCTTCCTTGCCTGTCTGCTTCCTCCCTGGTTTGCCTCTCTCTCTCTCTCGCTCTCCCCTTCTCTCATTCGTTCTCCATAGTAGTATACGTTCGCACTTTCACCGGGTAGGAAAGGAAGAGAAAGGGACAGCGAGTGGAATAGGGAGCTAGGGAGAGAGAAAGAGAGTGAGAGAGAGATAGAGAGAGAGAGAGAGAGAGAGAGAAAGAGTAGGAGAGGAGAAAAGGGAAATCGGAGAAAATGCCATGCCCCAATCCATTCCGTCCCAAAATCCTTTTGTGTCTTCATCTCTCACTCACACAACCAGTGCACAGTCTTCAGTCTGACGCCAAACTTTGCTCCGCTATGAAGTGTCACTTACGGACGGGTAACATTTAACATCACACGTGTAGGCCATTTATCCCGATAGATAGATAGAAAGCCAGATAGATATCTCGAGTTCTATCTTTCTATCTCGGCGTACTTTCTTTCTTCCTTTTCCAACCAGTGAGTGCATCATCATTTTAAGTCTGTGGAGAGAGAAGGGCGCGAGAGAAAGATACAAAGAGTGCATAATATATCTATATACATACCAGTTTCAATATTATCCACACGGTTTTATCCTGCGTTTTACGATAGCTTGATTGATTGGGCCCGTCGCCAGCACCACAAAAGATAAAGAAGAAACGGATAAAAGGGGAGGGGAAGTAAAAGCGAGAGAGAGAGAGAGAGAAAAGAGTTGAGTTATTATGTCAAGTTTAAAAAGGGTTTGACTATAAACAGCATGCCGAGTGTCACTTCATTGTTGGAGAATCACCATCCCACTCTAAGCCCAATCCCTGGAAGTCCTGCCCATCTCGCCTCTTCCAACAATGCCAATGGAAATGGCAATGTGAATACAGTGAACAATAATAATAACAACAATAACAACAACAGTATACTCAATAATAACCATAATAATCATGGTATGATCAATCACAATGGCGGAGTTGGTGTCAGTGTCGGTGGTGGTGGCAATAATAATCTTTTAAATGGGACCAAGTTGAGCACTCCAAATTTTGACAATTTAGTCCTCCTCGCTAGAAACCTTCAAACTAATAATCCCAACTCCCCACCAATTTTGCATCAGCAGCAGACTGCAAGTCAAAACTATCCCAATCATCAATTGAGGTACAATGCTATTGCAAATAGACTTGCAAGTCGACCCAATGTCAATGGACATGGTGGACAGCAGTGCCCTCCAAATCTTGGAAATGTTGTTAATAATGGAAACGGCAGTAGTAATAACAATAATAATAGTATTAGTAACACGCCATATAACTTTCGCACTCTCGGTAACTACTACCAACACTCGAAAAACATTAATGTGAATAATAGTCCGACGCATCAACAGCAAATTCATTATCAAATCTCGCAACAACAACAAATTCAACAACAGCAAACACAACAACCCCATTATGTTCTTAATTCTTTTAAAAACTCACCTCGCTGTATCAATCTCAATGAGATTATAAATGGGGTTGGAGGTGGCAGTGGTGAAATCTCGCATATTAATAGCAATGGTGGTGGTAGCAACAAGAGTACTTATGGATCAACATCTGATATTGACTCACCACCAAAATTTGTAAGTTATTTTCACTCTCTTAAATTAAAAATTGAACGGTATTAGGAACTAAAAATATGACACTGGCATAGAAATAGAGTACTTTTGGATTACATTGATACGTACTACAGAGTAATATGAAAAGGGTTTCTTTAGTCTGCAAAAATATTTCACATTGAAAACACTTTCCAAATAAGATCAAGAATTCGGTGGTACAGAATGAAGAACTCTTGGAATGATATAAAGTGCTGGTATTATTATTATCTCAAAGTTGGGGCTTCATCGCACATTGTACAAGCTATAGAAGGATGTGCATGTACATCCTTGCATAGGTTACACCGTTACACACAAAGAATGCTACATCATCCAACAAGGCGGGATTTTGACTAGTTTTTTTATATTTTGGTAGCGTGTGAATTGAGACGCTCACGGAATCCTGGATGAGCTTTTGTATTACAGAATCCTCCACTTTTCCAGTTTTCTCCAATGTTTTCCTTGTTATTTTCTATTGCACAACATGTATATTCGTACGAGCACGAACGAATGGGAGTTAATAACTTGGGGTTGTAGGTCTAGATGTAATTTTCTCTTCATAATACTAGGACAAAAAAAATATGCATCTAGATACTCTAGGAATTAAAAGAACATAATATGTATTATATGTGTATGTATTTTATGATTAAAAAGTAAATTTTTTTTCTTTTTTTCATTATTAGTTTTCTCGACATTTTTTAGCAGATATTTCGCTGCGTCCCTTGAAGAGAATCTGTTTTAATTGTAAATTTTGTAGGCATACCGCAAAGTACGGCTACCTAATTTCTCAACTGCATATAGTTGATTATAAAAAAAACACATTTACCATGACTACCTCCCAACCATCACTGATGGCTATAACAATAATGGCGCTTAAGGGCTTAATTTTATGACAATATCATGTGTAATGGCACATAGTCACAGATCAACTATACAACGTATAATATTATGTTTGTTTATGTATTTATGTAGTGTGTCAAGGTGAAACTTTTGAAGCCACACAACCGTTCTGCAATATCACAGTGTATGTATGTATGATATGTCATAATATAATAATGGTACAGTCTTAGGTGACCGGAAACAGAGTTATTTTTCACAGACATGTGTGTGTGTGTGTGTACTCTGTGTATGTAATATGTGTTCAGTGTTCAATATGAATATTATATGGGCGAGTTTCCGTGTTACGGAAGTAACGGAAGCGGAGGTACTCTCGACGGGGGGTGTCTTTGGGGTTTTGGAGGGGTGTAAAGCATATTATATATTTACTTAAAGCCGAAAGCCCAGAGGTCTTCAAGAGAAATAGAGAAATTCTCGGGGAGAAAAAGAGAGGGGAAGAGAAAGTTGAAAGTCAAGAGGAAATGAGTTTAGTCGGGAGCTTTTGTATATATATTGTATTGCATTGTATTGTTTGTATTTGTGTGCGAGAGGCATAGTTATACACTTTGGAGGATAGAGGAAAGAAAAAGGAATCAAGTTCTTCTACACACACACACATTAAGTAAGTATGTGCATTGTGCATGTACAGAAATATGTATATAGTTACATTGAAGATTTTATTATGTTGTGCACAAATGTCAATTTTTTCGAGAGCGATGAAGGTGAGTTTTTGGAATGAGTGGTGGCTTTTGCTTCTGTTGATGTTGTTGTTGGTTTCTCAAGAGGTTTTCCGCTTAGCTTAGCCCATTCATCGATCAACAATCAACACTGTACACATCGTATTGTGCTTGTGTTTGTATTTGTATTTGTGTGCATATAAATATATACGAATAAAACCAACTCAGCTCAACAATCCGCATACACATACATACATGTATGAATGTGTACATAAATGAATCCACATTCTGGTTTGTAAACATCCGAATTCGGAAAGCTGCAAAGCAGTGGGAAATGTTGAAAGCAACGATCCAAGTCTTGAGTCGAAAAATATTGTGTTTGATTTCTAGTTTGTGTTCTTCTTCAATGGACAGGATCTTGTTTGTAGCAAATCGTTCAAGTGTATTATACTTATATACATAGAAGGTATTCTATGTTATGATATTGAAGGAAGCCGTAGGAGTGAATTTCAAAAAAAAAAGACAGACATTATTCCGCAGTCACATTATATCTATTTTGTACATGTATGACGTGTCTGATATAAAATTCAATATGTCTTGCATCTTGCAACATGTCAATCAATACGAATGAACAATGTTATTCATATATGACAGTTCTCCAATGTTGCACCAAAAGAGTTGTAGGAGGAAAGATGCAAGGAAAAGGCTGCGCTCATATAATGTCGACAAGGGAAAGAGAGAAAGAAAGATGGGAATAATCTGGATTTTTTTTCTTCTCTCTCTCTCTTACCTCGAGTTTTGTTCCTATGTGTAATACATACGCACGTGCATATCTATGTACTATATGTGCAATATAAACATTGCCGTTACATTGTAAGTTTTTGACAGAAGATGTATCTGTCATGTATATAGAGCCTATACATTAGAGCATACAAAAATAGGGAAGAATGTTTGTGGAACCTGACAGAATGTTGTATATATACATATATATGTATCTACATAGGTTTCTTGATATTGTGAGCGCTCATTCGTTTTGTTTGCTCCATGTTTCAAAGTTCTATGTCGGAAGCACTCGGTCGTTGGTAGTTGCAGTTTCGGTTGGTGTTAACAGCTCGGCATGACGGTTGATTAATTTGAGGTTTAAATTACAACTTTTTGCAGCTGAGAAACTCCTTCTCGGTATGCTCACAGTAATTTTTACTCCCACTATATACTATGTGTTCTGTGCTCTTTCTTGTTTCCTATATGAAATGGATGGGATCTGATGCCGAATCCTCCTCCAAGAACCAACCAACGAACCACCACCACCACTATACCACGATCGTCTACTTTAATTTGAAAGAGAACACGATATGTTCAGACTCCGTTCAGAACTCACCCGCTCGACTTGAGCTGAGTTGCTTTGAGATTGCTGGAGTCACAGAGCTGAAGAAGAAGAAGAAGAGGAGTAAGAAGACCAAGAGAAACTAGTACATATTGAAAATTTTCATGAGGTTTTTCTCCAAGAAGAAGACAGTTACACTTTTACTCATGCCATGTCCATGCTCATGCCGAGTTTAGTTCAGTTGAGCTCAGTTCTTTCTCTGGTTCTATTCCTATTCCTATTCCACTTCCTCCTCGCTCTGTAAAATTCTCTGCACTCCTTCACTAACTCTCCTTCCTTCCTTCCTTTTGCGAGTTAACTCCCTTTTCTCTATATCTATATCTCCCCCACTCGCCCGCTAACTCTCCTTTTTTCTTTCATTCCCCGACTGGTTGGTTGGTTCATACTCTTCGAATGTCCTTCCATCAGCCCAGACTTTAGTATTCACCTCAGGTCACCGACAACTGCACATACATAGAAATAGATGGATAGATGGGAAACTAGGATCTTACATGTGTGTGTGTGTGTGTGTGTGTGTGTATGTGTATAGACGTTGTATCATTCAGTCAGTCAGTCACTCAGTCCCTACATTTCATTGATTTTGACATAAATTTGATACCATCAAAATTCTCCAGGCAAATTTTTTCGATTTTTATCGGAAAGAGGGAACGATGAAGAAATTCTGAAAGAACAAAAAGTTCGAGAGAAAGTAACTTACCTTTTGACAGGGTTTTTTTCATCATATCCCCTTTGGCAGGAAACAGTAAATTCTATGATGATGAAAATCATAGTAGAAGGTTATCAATACCCGTGTCGATAATCTGCAATAGTTTCCATTAAAAATGTCTTTAGCAGTTTCATGAATTCTAGCAATATATTATATATAGTTTCTTTACGGCTCAAATATCTTTTAAACATGTGTATAAATTTGGTAATGGCAAAAAACCGTTGAATTTAGAGCAAATAGAATCAATTGTATGTTTTTGTATAATCGAAATTGTGAAGTCTGGATCTTTTGTGACTGGCTGTGGCTAACAGCTAACTATTTGGTGCTTCCATTATTGGGAGGAAATTAGCATAATGATGATGAGCTTAGATGGTTGAAGTTGATTAAGAACAACTCATTCTTGATTAGGAATGAAACGCATAACGTTTAATTCTGCGATCGGTCCGATAAACTGTAATGTGTATCGATATCATATTATACAGATATGCTCATCAAGCTAAATAGAAGTAATTATACAAAACTCGATTCCGGAAAACCTTATACATATTTATCCACTGATACCTGACTCATGTAAAAACTAAAGCATTTCAACTTGATTCAAATGGAACGTTGAAGAGACATGAAAAAGTATTACTTTTATGATTATGTATGTACTCGTTTTTTGTTAAACATTGTTGTGTATTTTAAAAAGTTCAACAAATCTCTTTGTCAGTTTTGGTTTCATAGAATGGTTTAGTAAAAATTCATGGAATTTGTTTCTCAATAAGTAGTAGTAGGTACTTTGTACTTTGGTATACCAACCGATTCTCCACATCTTTGCAAGTCTACACACATGCATATAAATGTATATACATGTGTGTATACCAGTTGCTTATATCACATCTCGACTGTATGTATCTGTCTTTGTAATTGTAATAGTTGCCAAAAGGGAAGTTCTGTCATTCAACAGATTTGGTTTTCTCCGGCCTATAACAACTGGCTAATTTGATGTGAATTTTTTCCCTTGCTGAGGCACTCTACCCCTGTCTTGCTCCCTCATCGTCCTCCCTTCTTTCCTCTTTCCTTCCTTTCTTACTGTAGCATGTCATCAACTTTCACTGAAGTTTTTGGATAATGTTACGACCGTATGCAAATTTCTGTCTCTGGATTGAATATTTAAGCAGCCAGTGCCAGTCTCATTTCATTTCGTGGCGTAGATATGTAGTATGCGGGAATTGAAGAGACAGCAGTCAAGTTGGTTAGATATTTGGCTACATGTATGCAAGCATAGGCTTCCACAAGTCAGTATGTATGCATACCTTGTAGGGAAATCTTGAGTCTTGACTATTATCTCTCTACATACTTTTACACAGTGGTGCCTTGATTTCCCTGTCTTCTCGTTCCCATACCGTAGTCGTCGTCATCATCATCATCATACGGGGATTTAAAATGGCTATAGTGATCTGTTCCAGAATGAATATTGTCTTGGCACCCATCCGAGCCATAGATAAATAAGTCGTTCATGGCATGCTGGTTTTCACCTTCACTTGTGCCTTCTCCTTTCCAGCCTTTGAGCTTTGATGTGCATAATATGTATATACAGAATGGATTTTTTTTAAACTTGACGTTAGTGAACAATATAGGGGAGAAAATATCGTCTTACACAATGTCTTACGTTATGCCCTGCTCCTCTGTTATGTTATCCCCCACTACACATTATAATGGGTATAAAGAGGGAGTAAAAGACGTTTCATGGTTGAGAGGCTAAAATTCACCACGGCGTCGTCCAACTTCTCCTGCTTGAATTAATTAGTTTTTTTAGCATCCGACTTATTGTTCTTGCTATACGAACGCATGAAAACCAAAATGTATTTTCTCTATAGTCTCTCACTCTCCCTCTCTCTCGTCGCTCTGCCTCATTTACACAGACACAGACACACATTTTATCATCAAGGGTTTCCTTCAGAGTATGTCTTTTGCCCGGTCAATTTAAATTTGTTGCCCATTTTGACCATTTTGACCACCTATTTTGACCACTTCATTTTGACCAGTGGTATACTCTTAGTATGTCTTTTGACCGGTCAATTTAAATCTGTTGCCCATTTTGACCATTTTGACCACCTATTTTGACCACTTCATTTTGACCAGCGGAATACTCTGGTTTCCTTTTGAGTTTCCGTTTTCTCTCGGCTCCGCTCAGCATACAGACAAAGTGTAGAGTGTAGCGTGTCAGATAAGCTTGTAATACGTACAAACAAGTGCATTATTTGAGGTTTCTGACGTGCATTTGTAAACAGACGGAGAAGAATTCCTGTGTGCCTTTTATACTTTGCTATTATTATCCAGATTATCATCACGTATCACATGTGTAACATATGTAAATAAATGTAGATGCTTTGTAGATGTAGATGCAGTGCAGAATGTATGTATATGAAAATGAATGCATCTCCGAGTACGTAAGCACTCAAATAGCGAGACGGAATGAAATGTGAGAATAGAATAATGTGGAAAAGATGAATTGAGCAAAGTTCACTATATGAGAAAGAGAGTGTGAGTCTATTTTAGGGAGGAAGAAGATGAAAAGTTATCAGTGCATATATGAGAGCAAACTTGTTACTACATATTATTATTACGACTGTGACTCGTGTCTGTCTGTTTTTATTGCCTTAGTCCATAATCCCTACAATTGGATTAGTCTTGTGCACTTAATTTGACTGTTTTCGGACGCAATCTATGCACATCCTTATTAGTATTATTATGGGAATTAAATGCATGTTTTGACTTTTGACTACTATTATTATTGATGATTGAGAATTGAGATTCAATTCGAGACAATTTTGTATCAGTTTTATGTGTACAATTATGTATGTGTGCAGCATGAAGATGATGGCGAATTAAAATAGTAGTAGTAGTAGTAGTAGAAATAGCAACAGCATAGTATAAGAGGATTCCTTAAGTTGGAATAGCTAACCTAACCTAACCACACACACACACACGCTCACGCGACCCCCACGACATCCCCCATGTTCCATGTGTTTAAATTGTAAATGGTAAATGTGGCTGAGGCGATGGCGGAGAGGACGTTAATTAACATTAATTAAAAGCGCCAAGGGGCAAAGAGTGTAAATTTGTGTATGTGGATCCGAAAGTGTGCACTGCACATCAAGTCAAAATCAAGTATGTATATTTGTGTGTGGCGATGGTGGTGGTGGCTGTAGCGCTAGCTGTAGCTGTAGTCGAGGAGTAGGAGGAGGAGGGTGAAAATTGAAAGAAAAAATATATTTCCTCCAAGTTAAGTTAATGACTGGAAATAGGCAGACTCACGATCAGAACGTGATAGAATGTAGACATAGTTGCTAGTCACTTTCTCTCACTCTTTTCTCCTCTAGTGTGTGGATATGTGTATGTGTGTAATATTTATTTTGCATGGACATGGATGTATAAATGAATATCAAAGTGGATTAGTCTCTTGGGTTTTGTTTGCTCCAGTTGCTCATCAGAATGAACATGTGGCAGTTTACAGTGGAGTCCCTTGCCATTTTCATTTTCGAGGAAATTTAATGGTATGAAACTATCTTTCTTTTCTATAGATACACTGTACAGTGTACAGTGTATTACAGTTCCTATGGCTTCTCTGCTCTTTCTCTGCTCACACTTTCTCTCGTGTATCTATATATGTATTTATCCACCGTTCTCTCCGCACATCCACATTATATTCCCTTACCTATCCCATGTTCTAATCACCAGAGCTAACTCGACTCTCTTCTCCAATAAGAGATCCAGTAGTATATAGTATAAGTACAGCTACAGTTATATCCGTACGTCCAACAAGAACTAAGCTAAGCTGAGCTGAGCTGAGTGAGTACTGACGATGAGTATTACAGCAGCATCTCACTTACGCTTTCCCTCTCCTTCTATCTGTATTTCTCTCACTTTCTCTCGCCCTAACTTACCCCATAAACTTCTCTTCATGCATGTCTCTTTCTCTCCTGTAGGTTGGCAATTGCTCTCTGACTGTTATGTGTATCATACACCAAGGGTAGGTAGATAGTATATATATATATACATATATATGCATTTTATTACTGGGTGTAACGCTGATGCTGATACTTATTTGAAAACGAATACGACGAATACTCTTCCTCATCTATGTTTCTCTTTCTCCCACTCTAACTCACTGTCTTTCGTCTTTTCACTCCCTCTCTCTCTGCCTCAGATAGAGAGACCGACTTGTCGTATTCCTATTCGTATTCGGATCTACTTCAAGAGAGAGATTTACCCAGCTACTTTCTCTTTTCTCACTCTCTCTCTCCTCCTCTTGCCATTTCCATCACTCGAGACTTTGTCCATACATATATGTATACACATGGCAGATGGAAGAGCTGAGCAGCTTTCGTTTCCCTTTCGTATTTCGTCTCTCGTCTTTTTGGTGGGATGTGATGTGTACACCATTGATTTTTTGTATGTCGTAGCCATTCATTCATGTGTCCAAAGTTTGACTTTGTTAAGTTCATTATGCAAAGGAAGCTAAAAGTTACAACAATAAATTCCTTACTGTCGCTCTGACTCTCTCCTTCTCGGCTTTTCTCTAATAAAATCTTGTGCACATTCTTTGATAAATTTGGTGAAGCCGTATAGTATGTAGTAGGAGTAGTTGGTAGAGATTGAAGTAGATTGGCAACTTTTCCTGCATAAATGGCAGTGAATTAAACTCCTCAAAAAGAAAAGAACGAAATAGAGAGGAGTATACGTGTGTATATTTGAGAAAGAGAGAGAGAAAGCCTGGCGACTGTGTGTGAAATGTCTCGAGTCTTTGGAGAATTCGGTGTGATTTGTATTCTTGAACGTTTTCAGTTTTCAACGTCTCCTTTTTTTCTCTCAATCTCTCCCCTTCTTTGATTATATTCTCGGAATTATGCTGGATCCAACATTCATCCAGATTCATCCATCCATATAAGAATCCAAGAGCAAATAGTTGTATGAACTAGTTATTAACAATCTTAAATTTCGACGGGGGATTTAGCTCTTGGAAGAGTGAACGTTAAGAAAAGCAAAGTGTTGGAGAAATAAATGTGTTACACACTCCACACTAACATAAGGAAAGTCAAATTGTTACATGTTAGCTCTAGGGAAAGTACGTACAATAATGCAAAAGCCAAGTGTGTACATATGTAATTAATTTTGGAAACCGGGGACGATCATTCCTTGTCCATGTGTCTATTTTATCCATTCGAGAGATGTTAACGTCGGAACACGACAAATCTGCTTCGTATTTAATTTAGGTAACGAGGACAAAATATTAAAATTTAAAATGAACAGTATGCTCTATTATTTTTTGGAAAATCTAGAGCGTGTATTATACTAAAGCGAGAAGGGGAGACGATGTTATTTTTAGACTTTGTTTAAACTACGTACACAGACACATACATAAATTGTAACAAATACATGAAAACATGTACATTAGAGACAATAGACACATTGAAAAGGTGGGAAGACAATACATGGGAATATGAATTGAGAGACAAGAATTGTGACTTGCCTTGCGTGAGCTGATTGTGAACTTAAAGTTATATAAGCATCCATCGTCTTTTCCTTACTGTTTTGTATAATGTCTATTAGGCTGATTTGAAGTCTCGGCCCTCTCTCTCTCTCTCTAGCCTTGTTTACCTTGCAAATTGACGCTCATTTCCATACAAGGCGTGTGTTCACAAGCTTTTACTTACTGTGTGTTCGTATAACCATCTAACCAGAGTCGTATAGTGTACACAATGTTTTTTTTTGAATCCATGGAAATTTCACCTGGAAATCCTATTATGGAAATGCAGCCTACATTTTTTTCGATCGTTGCACGTCTCTCGAGGGTCAAATTCATTTATACGAACTGGCTATAATCGTCAAGTCGATGTTAAAAATATGGAATTTTTATATGTACATTTTTTACACACATACCACGAGTGACTGCAACTATAGTTACGACTACGAGTCGACTCGCTCTCGTGGCAGGCCAGGCCAGACCGGAGAGTCTTCAAATTTTACAGCAAACACTAAAAAATTCAAATTGTTCCCAGTTCTCCTAGCTAAATAAGCCTTTTAGCTTTACCTTTTCCCTCTCCGGATGCGAAGCTGGAACAAAGAACAAAGAAAGTAGGGAAGAAAAACATTTTGTGTATAAGGAAGAGCGTATAAGAATCCAAATCGGAATGAAGTCACCTTTTCTTGTCTATCTGCTCCGTCATTTTGAGAGAGGAGGTGCACATGCATACATTATGTGCTGTAACAATTTCGTTGGCAATAGAATATCGTAGAATTGCATGGAAATTAGATTTTGAGATAGAAGTTGAAAAAAGAGTAAACAATTCCGTAATTGAACTGCTGTTAATTCGATTTCCTCTGAATTTGCTTTAAAAACGGAAACAATTCAGTTTTACAAGTGGCAAAAAGTACGTTATTGTGTAAATAACTTCTCTTGTTTAATATACACGGAATGAATAAAACATATGCCAAACTTTCCTATTGCACCATTATCTTTTTATGCGGGCTGGAGGGAAAGAATTAAGGATGCATGGATTTTGTTTGAGTCTGAAAATGTAGCGAGTAAAACTGTTGGAGATTCTTTCATCAATTTATACGCATGTCCTGTCGATTACAGTATATTATATACGGTACTATTATATGTTGCGAAATACGAAGAAGAATAAACGAGATAACAAGTACACAGATATTATTTTATATTTTTTTATTATTACTTCATATTATCGTGCGTATCAATATCAACTTGATTTGTTCAACGTGTTTTTGTTTTGCTCCTCTGATGTTGTGACGTTGTTGTGTCATCAGTCCGTACAAACAATGCAGTGTGAGGAATAGGTTTTGACTTTGATATATGTCGTGATCTGATATGACATGTTGCTTCATTCGTATTGATATGTACACTAGATTGATCCCTGTGTGTATTTATGTATAACTTTTTGTACCCTGTTATTTTCAACATACGACGTGTAATGCATGTATGTATTAAATATACAGATATACACAATATACATACAATTCTGCTTCGTTGCACTCCGCTTATGAAAGAAAGAAAGAAAGAAAATCAACACCAACAACCAACATAATCCGATCAATCGATTGAGCTGACCTCGAAATTACTTATCTTTTACTCATCCTTCGACTCTGCTCTCCTCCGCCTTTCTCTCTGGTGTTCTGTTAATGATGAGGTTGTAACTTGGAACGAGCCAGCACGATTTTTTGAGAAACTTTTTCAATCTCAGAATCCACCACCATCATCAAGCAAAAATAAACAAGCTAACCAATGCTACCCAGGCACACTGGCACGAGTATAATATAATAGTAGGTATATTGTGTTTTGCTATGATTTATTGCACAATTTTCTTTATATAGGGGTGTTCGTGTGTGAGGACTCTGTGTGTAATTTCACATAATGTAATTAATCAAGGCCACATCTAGGGACGGATACATGGGATGTAAAACTAAAATGACCTTATGTTTGCGGCACTAGGAAATTTATTTGCTTATGTGTGTATACTATGCATATGAAAATATAAACATTTCTCCATGTATAATACATACTTTTATCCGAGGAAAATATACCCAGTCATGTTTTTTCACCATCACACCAAAAACCATATGGAACTTATCACATGAGTGAGTATTAGAAGTTGTGTGTATGTTTATTTTTGTATGTATGTAGTTCAATTAAACGTCATACTTTTTTCACATGTGTTCTGTTCTCGCTGATCTATAATTTTGTAATTGCTGCATAATTTTTTTTCTATGTATAAAAACTTTATCAAATATTGTGTTCAAGCTTCCCAAAAATAGAAGACCACTCATATACTTTTTTACTTTTGGTATAACAGTCTGCAATATATATGGATTATTATCAGGATAGTGGAGATCTGTTGATTTTAGTAAGTTGTTTCGATAGGTGTATATAATACAATGGCATGTACCTATGTAAAGCTTGGATCAGATTGAATTGGATTTTCAGAGAGAAATTGAACGCCAAAAAAGTCGCCTATAAAATATCATGTTTCATTTCAAACCATGTATTATATTATAGGGCAAAAAACGATCGACGAGGACAAGAAAAGTTAAGGATGTATTCCACGCCCATTTGTTTTCCAACCTTTTCATACGTATGTGGTATGTATCTATCGCTTCTATTGTACATCTATATTTTTATAAAGTTGACAGAAGAGAATTGCAGCCTAAAGCGTAAATTTAAGCGGTATGCTGATTTATTCAGTTTTTTACGAGTATTTTTATACATTGGGGCTCAGAAACACGGTGAGAGTGAAGGAAGAGACGTATGAAAGTTAACTTAAGATTACATTATTCCCGTACATAGGTGCATATTATGTGTATGTATATTGTATATGTATTCTTGTACTGTATACTTATTTTTCTTCCCATACATTTGATTTGGGTCTTCAGCCTGAAAATGTTTCTTGTCGCGTTCGGGGAGAGATGTAAAGTAGGGTTTTTGCACATAGAGCAGAACTGTAGAACCAGACGGTAGAGAAGAAAGACAAGCTGAAGTTAGAGAGACAGCGACAGAAAGTGAGGGCATAAAAGTAGAGGCATCAGGTATATATGGAGTCAGGCAGGGAGACAGCAAGCAGAAGAGGAGGGCGACCGGTGTGGAATTGAAAGTACCTTGTCGTCTCTACATAGATATACGCTCTCTCTCTCTCTCTCTATCTCTCTGTGTCTCTCTACTTTTTTCTCTTAACATTGAGTTACAAATGGTGGGCTCTAGCCTCTCAGTTTTCTGGATTCTGGAAAAGCGGATTTGTATTGATTGCTTCCTGTTTCTCTCAGTCTTTGTGAACGACAAAGACTGAGAGGCTGGACTGAACTGGACTTATGTCACAACATTCCGTCTGCAATATCCAACCTATCCATCCATATGAACATTGAACATGTAGTTGAGACCACATACTTTTCGTCCTTTCACTATGGAAGTGTAGGAAATACGTCGGGGGGATATAGAAATAGGAGCATGAATGTAAAGTGAAAGCTTAGTCAATTGACTTTGGACAGAGAGTTATAAAACAATAACTTTTTGTCGAGAAGATAAAGAGAAAAAATGGCATTGATTAAATCCGCCTTCAAAGTGTATAGTACAGAGGTTTGGAATCGAGTAAAGGATTGATGTCGGCTGATAATTTAAATCAAACTCAATCATCATGAATGATACTTTCATGAGTGACATGAATCGAAAATCAATTTATAACTCTATTCCACCAAACTATTCTAGTGTATATATATATACGTATATTTGTTGTCCGGTATATTACATATAAGCCCATTCGACCACCCTTTGTTCCCAGAATTAAATTAAATTTGAAAAAAAAACCTGTTGTGTGTTTCGCAGATAAACGTATGTGCCACCCTGTAGTTTCAAAAAGTAATGTCTTTGTATGTACATGTACATTGTACATGTGTATGACCAGTAGCTCTTTTAATTTGAATCCTTTATGTGTAGGTATACTTTTTACTATTTAATTTCTTAAATGTATTTTTATCAAGTTTCCCAAAGATTACACATGAAGGTACTCAAAATTCGGGAGAAGAATACGTGTAATATAATTTGGTACACAGGAAACCATTTTAAAATGTCTAGTTTCATGGCACAAAAATTCACATGTGGTAAGTGTATTCGTCTTACCAAGGAAGGGGGTCTTTCTTTCGAGTGCTTCCAGTAACTATATAGTGTGTGTGTGTATGTATGTGTACTTGGGATTCACATCGTGTTAGTAAGACTGTTTCCCTCAATGTTTGTTCATGTCTCGCCGAGGGAGACAGAAAAAAGAGAGGATCGAATATAGGGAGGACAATTGAAGACAGCGGCAAAGAGCTGTAGATTAGACTCCAACAAGGTTCACAACTCTGAGGTTACGTATGTGTGCAACTCTCTGGCTTGTAGTTAAACTGGAGGTCGTTGTGTCATCCCAACTGGATTGTTTTGCTGTTGAATGCATGGTCGGTACATATGAAAGTACGAGTATTTCCTGTGTGCCTGTATAAGTTTGTATGCATGTATAATGTATATACATGTGTGGGATGTGGGAAACCATGTGTTTCTGTGTTTGTGTGTGTAAATGCCCATGTCATCACAAAAATTTCAGAAATTGAGAATGCAAGCATGCGTGTTTCCTGCTAGAAGACAGGAGGATTCTTTTTTTAAACAGAACGAAAAAATCCCAAAAGGTTGTGAAGGTTCATTGGCTAACCCTGTGTAAGTAAGTAAGAAAGAAAGAAAGAAAAAAGGAGAAAGACGAGAAGGGCAAACTAAACCAAAGTTACAAGAAAGTGAAAAAAGGAAAGCCGCTTTCTTGGATTGTATCTAATACTTTCTACTTGTACTGTCATTGAATTAATACTAGAGTCTGTATTTATACCTACCTACCTACCTACCTACCTACGTAGTACATGCATGCATGCACACTGTAACTGGTACACGGGAATCGTTGAAGACAGTCTGAAGAAAGCGGAATGGGATGTGTGTACCATTTCAATGGTTTTACTCTCTTGTATATTGAATGTACGTACGTAGTAGCTGGCATTAGAGTATCTCAAGCAGACGTTTTAGACCATTTTTGAGCTAAACAGGTGAAAGTTGGGAAGTCGGGTTCACTAGTCTTATGACTTCTCCCTTTCTATGTCGTTTGGGATAATACAAAGAAGCCTTTCCTGTTACATGAATCTCAATACAAGATAACTATTAATTTCAATAGATATTTCTTTTCTCGTTGAAGCTTTGAATAATTTGAAGATCCATTTCCTACAATTCAATTTACATACAAAGTTTTCTTTCTTGGATATAAATATTTTATTTCGGTTTCGTATAGTGCAAAGTTTGGTGCAAGGTCAAAACTGAAGACTCAAGAAAAGTGTCCAAAATTTCATCTCTGACTTAATCATAAAGAGCTCGTATAAACTTGAATTCAAGTTCGTCGATGCACATATTTCGAGAGTAAAAAACCTTTACATTCAGTCATTTGTTTTGTTCCGCATTGTAAAAGTGAAAAGTGAATAATTTTCGTGGACAGTTTGTTCGTCCGCGTCAAGGATGGGAGAAGTTGCTCGGAAATTTTTTGGCAGTTTGGACGAGGGAATGCAATTAATTTGATAGGGATGTAACATAACTCGGTCCGTGTTGGACAGATAAATGAAATTCATGGTTGATGGTGGCGGACAGGAAGAGAATTTGATAGCAATTGTTTCTTCTTCCATCATATAGTGTATAATAAAAGAATAGAAGTTTTTCGGTTTCCTCTATTTCTCTCTCTCTCTCTCTCTCTTTCGCTTTCACTCACGCTCCGGCGTTGTTGTGGTTAATAGAATCTGAAACTGAAGTCTGTCTTATATGATCAAAGGAGAAGAATGACGTCTGCAGAAAGAGAGGGAAGAAGAATGGGAAAAATGCAGTGCAGTGCAAAATTGAATAGTTATTAGAGCAACAATAGGGTCTAGAGAATTCATCAGGCTTCTTCGAATGTAATTTCGTTCATAACATAAAATGTAATGAAAAGGTGTCCTGGCGCAGATAAGCCGGTTGAAAGGGACGGAAGACGGAAAGAAGAAAAAGAAAAAAAAGGAAGGCAAGCGCAGGCAGGAGCAGTGGTCAAGAAATATATTTTACCACACCAACTTGAGCTTTCTACCAATCTTTTTTTTCCTTCCCTTCTCACTTGGTTTCTCACTCGTCAGTCCTTCTTTCCTTCCTTCCTTTCAACCTTTTGGTTTCCTTCTCCAAGTAATAAGGTTTTCCTTCTCACATATGTATATATATAATGCTGTAATATACAAGTCCGGTTTGCTCAGGCTTCCCCCTTCTTGAACTCGCTTCATTTACTCGTGTTGACGCATGCACTACACTTTCACATGGATCTTTGGGCAATATGCACTTAGGCGTATGTGCATGTATGTGTGTTAATGTGTAGGGAGATGCGAGTAGTGAGTTAGTTGTGCATATGTGTTCAATGTACACGATACAGTGTGAGGTTGTTTTGTATTTGTGCATGTTTTTATAGGCATTATCACACGCGTTCGTGTTATGATATTATTCCTTTTCCTTTGTCATCTCGAACATACGGGATGAAAATGTTTGCACTCACTTGCTTCCCTTTGCCTTCATTGCCAATGTGAAAGTTTTGGTTGACGAGGGCTCTCAGAACTCTGGATTGGGAGAAGGCAGGGAGAAAGAGAAAGCGAAAGTGAGAAACTAAGGAAAAGATAGTGTAAAATACTTTTACTTGTTACTACTTGTGTGCTTCAAGTTTGAGTAATGTGCTCCTGAAAATAGGAGTTGAGTTGCTATGCGTGTCTAAGTTTCACAATCTCGGAAAGTCTCTACAATAATACACTCGCTCTCTTGATGTTATGTATAATATGCATCACAATAATCTCTAACTATTCATGAACTTTGGAGGTGTATATTATGAGGAATATGAATATGAGGTTGAATTTTTGAATATTTCTGCATATTTATTACCGTTGGATTTTTGAGTACTTTTAGTTAGTAAAAGGGAAGAGGATTAATTAATTTTTTTATAAAAAATAAACATGCATAATAGGAAAAGAGCGTCTTCACTTGAGCTTTACGGCTGAGTTTACTCACCCACTCCAAACTTGGCCTGTAAATATAATACTTTATGTATAAATATTAAAATTAAAAACTCCATTGTATCGTACATTGTATTATATTATATTTTACATGAAAGAACTTTGTTGGCTGCTTTCACTTCCACTTTCACCATATAACAGAAGCGCATATCTAGTGTTCATTCCAAAAATCTGAAAATGTCAGCTTCAAGCCTTTCACAATCCACTAATGATAAATCAGAGGGGAAATCGGGAGAGAGAGAGAGAGAGAGTAGGGGGCAGAATAGAAAGCATGGTGAACAGTCACTCATGAGTTGAGCATGTTATGATATTTTTGACATTTCAGAATTGATTAGCAGGCTCTCCTCTTATCTTGAAGTATACATGTATTTATGCATGTAAAATGTTTACTCCCTCTAAAGTATACACCATTGAGTTTTATTTCATAGCGATGAGTGGTGAGGAACGAGATATTTACATCATTTCTCATCTATCTGAGCTATTTTACTACTTTTATAATACTCTTTGCATTTCATCCTGTAATCTATGTGTGTTTAGTATGGTTTTGTAAATTATACAATCGCCTTACATTTTATGCCTTGTGTTTGGACTTTGTTAATGGATGAAAAGGAAACACGCATTTTACGCACGCTTTTGGAGTCTGACGATAATAATATGTACTACATAATGAATAATGGCACGTGCGATCTTCCTACAACAGTTTTGGTTGACATTTTGTTGTTGTGGTTTGTTTAACATAAAATGGGATTCCGTTTTAATGAGACCTTTTATACACGAGTATGTATAGTATGTGTTATTATTATAACTATGTATATGTTGAAGTAGCAGGTGAGAGGTAGTGAAAAAGTTTATTGAAAATTGGGATGATAGTAAACATTGAGATTAGAGATTGAAAAAGTAAAAGAATGTTGAGCAACGCAATGTGTATTCGACGAACTTGAAAGTAAAGTGCTCATCTTGGCTCTATACGTATACTGTTATTTCAACATGAGCGGAAAATTGGTGAACAGGGGAAAAGTTTTATGACTTGTAATAAATTGCATTCGGAATCCTTGGTAAAAACAATTTATTTTGTTTCTAAAAGGGAAAGAGAGAAAGTGAAAGAGATGTGTATACAAAAAGTAATACTGTACTGTATGTGTCGTGATACTCTGATGTTGTCGCAAGTCGTGAGGCAGAGGGGAAACACGATTCTGTGTGCTGATTGTAATTGTAATTGAACACCATGATCGTATGCTCACAACGAGACAGCGCCAGTGCAGCGTCCATGTCCTCCGTGACCATTAATCGCCTCAACAATAATTTAGTCTATCCTGAGAATCCTCACACATCTGTGACAAACTCGTCGATCAGCTGCAACAGTTATAATGAGAATCATTCGAATCGAATTTATACTCCAACTCGAATAGGCAAGGACAACGATGGGGTCTTCAACAACAACATGCCCATGCCAACACCGCAGCAGCAGCAACAGTATTCTCTCTTCAATTATGCATGGGGAGGAGGGGACGACGGAGGAGGGATTGATCTGATGAACAACCCTCAAAACATTTGTACCAATGTAATCAGTAGAGCCCCAACTCTTGTCAGTTGTTTCAAGAGCGGAACTTCCTCTATTCACTCTAATCGCGTTCCAAAAGCTAAGAATAATAACAATTATTATTACACAACTAGGCATAATAACTCTTCTGCGTTGCGAATTCTTCGACTTACTAGTAGAAAAGTAGGAAATGAAGAAGAGGAAAAAAGGAGCTTGATTAAATCATCGCAGAATACTTTGCCCATTGCTTTCCCCCCAAATAAGAATGCGATTTATAGTTATAATAACGGTAACAACAGTAATCATTTAAATCAAACTCATACGGACACGATTTTACAAACGTTGATGGAACGCTGTAGTAACCATAATGATAACCATGAGCTACAGCACGGACGACTGCAAAATGCTTTCAATAATAATGGAGTGAAAACACTGCCGCGTTCACCAATTTGTACTTGCTTCGTTCATCTCACCGTTAATGAGGTAATGAGTAATTCCATCAAAGGCATTTGTAGTACCGACAAAGAGTATAAACGCTGATGGGAAAATGGGATTTAAAATGTAATGTAAAATTGGAGCTCTTTTTTGAAACCACAAACCATCTGGGGCATTTCTCTGCAATGTGAAAGGTCACACAGTGGAATTGTTTCTTTCGAGTTTTGAGGGTCTCAGAGTGAAAGCAAATCTTAAATCAATGTCCCACACCAACAAATCATTGAACTGTAAATTTTCTTTTGTTTTTTTTCTACAGGAATTTGCCAGCCTCACGAAGGAGTTAAATCAAGCAAGAGAACAGTTGTTGGAGAGGGAGGAAGAGATTTGTGAACTGAAAGCAGAAAGAAATAATACCCGGGTAAGTATATAACTAGACTTTTTCCAGATTTTTGGTGTCATGTATGTATAATAAAAATATGTATATGCAGTAGGTTTGTGTACAAATCTATTTATACGATAGTAGCCTTAGTCAACATACATACTTATATATTATATATGTACATATATAATGATTTAGTTCTTTCAACATGTAATGAAAAAGTTTAGTTACACTAGGAAAACTTTTTCTCAAAAAAAATCCACTAAACTTTCAAGTCCTTTGAGTTTTTGTAAGAAAATAAGTCTCGTGATTGTGGTTCCCAGTTATTTTTCTTCTATTTCAATTCAATACTTTACCTCCTTCAGTGATCCTATCAGCTATCTGCTCTTATATGCATATAGTGTAGCAGTATGCCTTTTATATGGGTACAAAGTGCAAATATAGCATTTATTATTATCATTAGGCAAATTTCGGATTTTTTCTACTGGAGGAGCCATTTAATTTTTCAATAAGTCGGCCGATTTCAAATTTTAACCTTTTATTACAACCGCAGAAGTCTTTTATCTACATATATTTTGGATATAGTGTACAGTATAAAATATAAGGCAGTGTAAGGTTTACAAGTATAAATCAAATATGTATGTATGTTAAAACTGTGGCGTTGTACAAAAAATACAATCAATTTTCTTTTTTTCTCCCCAGCTTCTTCTTGAGCACTTGGAGTGCCTAGTTTCAAGGCACGAGCGGTCACTGCGAATGACAGTAGTCAAGAGGCAAGCGGCTGCCCAGTCGGGAGTTTCGAGTGAAGTAGAAGTTCTCAAAGCTCTCAAATCTCTTTTCGAGCATCACAAAGCCCTTGATGAGAAGGTTGGTTTATTTTATGAATTTTCTCATTTTATTTTAGTGCATGTATAAAAAACCAATAGTCAATAACAAAACTGTAGCATTACTCGATTTTCTTTCCCTCTAACCTTCTTCGTCACGAATGACTAACCTGCTTGCAACGTCTTCCTTATGAATATAGTTATGTATGTATAAACGTTTGATCGCCCAGTGGTACATAAATTGACTGTAATTCGAACACGTATACGTATATGATGTATGTTCATACTCACTTGAATAACAACGTTTAATCAAGCGTGTTTTTTCAGTTTTTGCTAATAATCACATTTGGAGTATAAGTAAATCTGTATGTACTAAAAAAATGGGTTCATACATACACTGCATACTTTCTGCATACTTATGAAGCCAATTTTTTAGTCTAAATTATGGTATTATGCATTCAAACTTTTGAAATTAATCCCATCCATTCCTTCACTAAAAAATGTAAGGGCTCAAGGCTAATTACGAAGGCTGATTGTGCAAAAACGGTGGACGGAAAAAATAAATTTCTGTTAAATATCAAGGATGCTTATAGATAGAAGCATTAGTATAATATACGGTATACATAATAAGAAGGCTCATTTTCAAACGTGTTGTAATGAGAAGAAATTTTATAGCAGTTGAAAGGGGCAAAATCTCGCATAGTAGCAAAAAAACTGGCTTAATTTATACGGAAATAACAAGAGGGTTACATTTGATATATGAGATGATGCTCATCAACTCGAGCAGTATGGGAAGGAGAGGAAGAACTTGGCCCTGTTCCGGGGACTTTCTTTGCAGCTTTTTTTGTGTTAAGAAGGATGATATGCATCTCGGGATTAGGGATGAATGTTCAAATCCACTCCATCTTCGGAGTCACCAACATTTTTACGTTGGGCCAAGTCTATGGCTCACATGGGACTCTTATTTTTCCAGCCAACATTCGCCTTTAGTTTTTGCTTTTTCTCTTCTTTTTCTTCTTATATTCTTTCCCATTTCTCCTTTTTTGTAATACAAGAATCGTCATTCTATGATGATGACTGTAGGTTGGCTGGATGAATATGTACTATGTATAATGTATATACGAGGATCGCTATCGGCGTAATTTCTTGTAAATTTGCCTAAAACAAAGAAAATTTCGGAAATTAGATGACATTGCTCTCAGATTTTGACAAACACACACATAAACGTCGTGAGCCAAACTTTTTCCGTCTCAAGAGCCCCAATCTGTGTATCTATCTAGAAAATAGGAATCTCCGATTTCCATTTAGTGGCCGTATATGCTGATAAATGTAAATTCTTATAGGCTTTTAAATAGCCTTCAACCATCCAGTTACAGTTTTGCTTTGTAAGTACAATAGTAGAGGCATAGTTTTGGGTAAAGTAGGTCCAATTCTATTCTCGAATTCTTAGGAAGGAATGAAGGAGATGTTAGCTCTAAATAAATTTCCTTAGATTTAATATGCCCCAACACATGTGGCAAAAATCAAATGTGTAATGTAGGAAATAATTTTTGAATACTGAGTTAGCCAGTTTACATAACGATAATCATGTTACATATGTATTTGTATTAAGGAATATGTGTTTAATATAGGTTTCTAAATAACCTAGAGATTTTTCCGTGTAGTAAATTTTAGCTGGCCAGATCATAAAACGTAGGACCTTGTCTGCGAAACACGGTTGAAGTGTGAATATTGATTAAAAATGTCATAATCTTGATGTGATTTCAATGATATAGCTACAATTCCATAAAGCATAAATACAGCGGTCAGCGCTGCATATTATGCATAGTTGGGTTGATTATATTATTTTGTTTTCTTTTTGCATGGAATTCGAAAAGTAAGAAAATGGTGCAGAAAATATGCATATAGTGCAATGCATACTGCACATAAAAATTGAAGGTGAAAAGTGTCGTGAAAGTCTGCCATTCTTTTAAATGACATGACTTTGTCCTTTTACTGAATATCCTTTTTTAGCAATGGCACTATAGCTATTTGTCACTGCATGGTTAAAACTGTTATTTAGCCAGCCTTAGAGTATTGCTTTTACCTTTTACCATGCTTTTATACAATATGCATTATATGTACGACTTTAAAATCTTTTGAAAGAGAAAGTACAACCTTCTATGTATATAGGGAAAGAAAACGGATTCGAATTCGTTTTCTTGGACGGATGCACATCAGTGTAAAAAGTGAACAAAAAGTTGAACGCAGATACATACTTGGTGAAATGGTCTCTCTCTCTCTCTCTCCACTTCAGCTCTTATCTTTTTTCATGGAGTAATACTGTATCTGTGTGAGTAAATGTGTGCAAGTTCCTTTGGTCGTATAAGATATAAACCTGTTCATTCACTAAATGGGGTTACAATAAATATTTTATTGCTATACACACTCGCATACACACACACTTACACTTTTTCCCCACAGTTAAACTTGGCGTTTTGGTGAAGAGCTGGAGATCCGTTTTTTCTACTTTCCCTCAACAACTACAGGGCTCTATCGCAAACGAAATGGCAAGGAAACGGAGAAAGAGAGAGAATGTCATTGAATTACAATTCGAATTGCATTTTATGTAACACTCGTAAATTATGTTCCCTTGAATTATTTACTTCATATCCTTTTTTAGAAGAAGTGGCTAAAAGGGGAAAGGAAAGGAATAACTTTTTATTTAGTCACAGTGTATGGAAGAAGTAGAGCATACATATATGTAGTAGTTACCTTCAATACATCTTTCACAGGTTGAAAGAACCGTGTCTATTTAATTTTTGAAGGTCCTGAACTGTAATTGAAAATTGTGAGATGATTATATTTAGAGTTTGTCCGTTGCCAAATTTTTGCTTTGAAGCTTCCAATTTAACGCATTTAGCAGAAAGTTTCCCTAATGTTAAAGAATATTAGACGAAGATTTTTTATTTATTTTTTGTGCCAACAAGGCCAATAATCTTTGCCATTTTGTGAAAATTCGATTGACATAATTTCAAGATTTTCGTGCTTTATCTATGTTTGTGTAAGTAGAATATAGTACAAATTGAGCAATTTATTTAATGTATCTATATAAAGGAGGGTACTCCATAAGGTTAGAGGGCATTTTGAAGATGTTTGCACACTGTGTTTCCAAAGTGTCAAAAGAA